>BMAW01100115.1:98245-129174 GCA_019974015.1 Nephila pilipes | reverse complement strand
AATTTATTATTTAGGGTAATTATTGAATTAAAAGTTAAATCATTACATGCATATATACTTACTTTTATAGAGAAGTATTGATTACTAGTTCTCTCTTTCTGTTCCATATTCATTTTAAAAAAAAAAAATACAGTTGAGAATATAAGCTCGCCTAATAAAGATAACATTTCATGGGAACATAATCAATAAAATCAGAATTCTATAAAAAAAATAAATGTTTCTACTAATAAAAATAATACTTATTACATTGAGCACATATGGGATTTCGTTATCACAATTTTAACAAGAAAAAGAAAGAGAAATAAGAAATAGATAATAAATATGTATTAAAATAATTATTATAAGCTTATGTATTTATAAATGAGAAATTTTGCTTAATTTTCTTAGATTTGTAAAAAATATGCATCTGTTTTATCTTCCGAATAAGATTGAATGCATTTAGGGAAAAAAGAGGTACTAATTTATTATTACAAAATGATCACTTAGTCTAAGAAAGCTTTAAGAAGATAATGATTAAATCATCAAATATTAAGCAGAGAATTATTGAATAATGTCAATTCTTGAGAACTTTTAAAATCATCAACACTTCTCATCAAATTAAATTTATTTACTAGAAATAGTAATTTCACTCAAGAAAAATATTGCAAATGAAAACAATACTCCTAAATATTATTTCCATTTATAATTAAACAAATGAAGAGCAAACGTTCAAAATTTCTAACCAGATGCTTTTAATTATATTGCTAATTACAAAATAGAAAGTCACATGAATTAAAGGTTATTTAAATAATATTCTTCTAAATATGAACTCACAGTAATTTTTTTCTTCTTGTATATATTATTAACTATATTTAGTAGTAGGGGCTCATTCTTTCAGAATTAATATTTAAGATATCAAAAAATATGAACGTTAATTATAATTTTAGAGAAAATGAAGCATAATTACTATTATAACGTGGAAGAAGTGAAAATTACATTCATTCCTAACTTAACTAATAAATTCAGAATCAAGATTTTAGTTTGTTTAAATGCATATATTTAAAACAGTGATACTAGAATATTTGAATCATCAATTTCCAAAAGTTAATGAACCGTTAAGTTCGAAACTTGGTAGTCATTTAGATGAGCAGGTATTGTATAGCGTTGTTCTAAGAGATAATGATTAACCAGCATTATCGACGCCAAACTCGAACCGTACCATGCATTATAAATAATATCTAATACAACTTGATTACTTTCGCATCATTTTCTGCTCACTATCACAATTTAATCAAAAACGACTCGCGTGGTTCATAAATCTCCAGTAACGCCAAACACCGTAAAAGTGGTTTCTGCAATTCATTCATGTTTAATGAAACAATAAATGTCTAATCCGAACCAGAGGTTGAAATTTATTCATCCAATTTTCCAATTGATTGGAGTTGGAGTCTATTAGTAACTGTATGTTGAGACGGATAAATTAATAGAAAATATACATTTCTAGTGTATTCTCACTATTGAATATCCATTTATTTCCTTTAGATCAGAGAGTCGACAGATGTCGAAAGATAATCAAAATTAATTAACGCACCAACAGAAGATAATTGATTGTTTTGGGTTCACTGGTCTGAAATGAAAATCGTGCACAGTTTTGTAAAAAAGTTTTACTCCCGTAGATTAACTGATAATTGTTTGATGAAAGCTTTTTGAACATTGTTATTGACTGTTTTGATTCAGAAAAATATACTACAAATAGTTTTTAAGCTTAATTACTTTTGAAACTATAAAACAATAATGGAATAAGGAATAATATGAAACAGACAGGTGAGTATCAGCTTTAAGAACTTTTTAATTACCATTTCAGTATTGAATTTTATTTTTAAAGTCATTAATAATTTCATTTGAATGATATGTTAATCTATAATTAAATTGTTGATCTTGTTTTATATCCAGAAATTGGAATGTTAATTATAAAATTGTTCGTGTTTGCGTTGAAATCAAACGTATTCTTTTTTGAAATAATATATATATGTTTCTCAATTTTCTTTAAATATGTTGAATAAACAGCAAATTATATAAAACGGAAAAAATTCATTTCGGTAAAAGGAAACAATTGTGAAATCGCTTTTAAGTAATAGAATGACGCGGTAAATTTGGTAATAATACACTGGTAAATTAAATTTTACATTTTCTACTACTCCAGGTAATTCTAATACGAGTAACTCTTAATGGAAGCTGTGAGATATTTTATAGAGAAGAACACTATCGATCATTTTTGTTAGCTTCTTCAGAGATAATATCCTAAAAAATTTCAAGAGATTTGAGATTTGGATGATGGCCAATAGCGAACTTTTTAAATTTTACGCATTTAGCTATGCTTTCGTATGCACATTCGTTTGTATAGACTCATTATCGTGCTGAAAACCCCTCATTGAGGATTGGTTAAAAGTTCACTGAATAGTATATTAAATGTATATAATATTTTTCATTTTGAAGATCTTTCAGAAAAGCTATAGTTATCTCGTCTCACTGTAACAGATTGTAGTTGTGAAATTCAGTGATCACTATCTTGACTACGATTAAAATTTATCAGCGTTTCCGTACGCATATCATACTAATAGTTATTCCAAGCAGTTCGTATATCCAAGTTTCACTTCTTAACGACAAAAACACTTGAATACTATTTGGGTACATATGATAAACGATTGAGAGTCCAAGGTTATTTTTGTATCATATACTCAGGTTTCAAAGCTATTTCCCCTTATTTTTTGTATTTTCTTCTCATAAACGACCATGATTCTTATCGGTTTATAAAATATTGTTACAAAAATTTTTTTCTTGTGAGAGTGAAAATCAAGAGCAACTCGAAGGAAAACGACAAATGACTATTTATTAGTAAAACTTCAGGACAACACACAGGTAGCACTCAATTTGGACAATAACAGATACACAGCTCTTGCATAATTAAATAACACAGATGTAGTAACAAAACACCCATTAAGTTCAATCACAGTTTTTACACAGCAACGTTCAGCTCACCAGGTTATTACTTTTCACTGCGGATAGCCTCCGCAGCAATATTTTGCACTTCCAGGGCAGGCCAAGACGATTCCCCTCAGATACACTTTGCTTCTTCTCAAATTCATCCTGCACGTTCTTCTTCAAATGCCAACAGCGTTCAGTCGATCCCTCGATCGATCTCTGCAACAGAGTCTTCAAGGCTAGACTCTCCGTAACAGTTCCTCTATATTAAGGCTGAATCTACAGCAGATTCACTCAGTTACGATTCCCTGACCAATCTACAAAGCAGATTCTACAGACAGCTGGTTCCGCAAGCAGACCGATTTCTCCATCAGACTGATCATCCGACCATAGCTTTTGGCGTATTTATACCTTTCCAGACAGGTCACTTAAGAAAATTCATGAAATGTCCATAACTTTCTTTCCATTTGATTTTCCGCTTAGCTTCCAGCATCTTCTAGTATTTTCCATTCGTCGCCAGTTTTTCACAAAGTCGCCAAATAGTCTCCAAATATATCACCAAAGTGAACGGGTTATTGGGTAAACTCTATTTTGTTAACTGGTGATATCTCTGCAAATCACTTTTTTCTACTCCAGAGAAACGCTGCAGGGAAGCATCAACTCAACTTCGTAGCAACATTTTCGTATGGCTCTTATTTTATTACATAAACATCGTTTTCATAGACATAGAAGTTCCCAATCTTCTAACGTATTTTTAACATAAGTCCTTATATAGTTTCTTGGCTCAAATAATATTCAATAGGTAGAGCATTGTAAAGAGATCTTATTTCTAGAACAATATTTTCTTTCAATTTGAATGTTCGTATTCTCTTTCCTTCATTGAAAAGAGTTTTTATCACTTGAAGTATCTAATTAACGAATGCGCTCACGTGTTGAAATACTAAAAAATAGTAAGCATTTTCTAATTTGCAAACTTCACTGTTCACTGTTCAATGTACAAAATGTTTGATTATGTCTAAAATTTTACAAGTTCGAATTCATTTTTTTATTACGGATTACCATTTCATTTGTGGTCTTGAAATGTTTGAAAAATATTTTCTAAAATATCTGATAATATTTCTAATTTAATAATTCGCAATTTTCTTAATATATGATAGAATTTCAATAGTGTCAAACTCTTACGAAACATTGTGTATCTATTTGGAAATTTTACTTTCTTGGAATATGTATCTATTCTGGAATATATGTGTATGTTTACAGAAAGCAAAAATTTCAAACAGAACCTTCACTACACTATAAAGGATGGATGGAAAATTAGCATTATATTACTTTATCTTATAATTAGATGAAACACATTAAATTTTTGAGCATTTAAATGTGAAAAACTAGTTAAAGTATTTTGACTTCGAATTTTAACAACGATGTTTTAAATTGTGGATAAATATGCATATACACAATGAAGACCCATTCTCCGAAACATTGAAATTCCTCATAACTGGTCATTAAACTTGTTTTTCATACGAATAGAATATGATATTAAGGGCTTTATACAACAGCCATTTTGAATTTGAGAAAATAATATTAAATTTATAAAATTCCTTCTTTACATAGCACAAATTTAGACTATTCTATTTATTTGAATACAATTAAGTCAGCCAAAATGGTTTACAATTTTGAATAACGAGTCTGTAAAATTACATTTTCCTCCGATGCTTTTTTAAAAAAATTAATTATATTTTTCCAAGATTTGAAAAAGTAATTATTAAAATTCAACTTTAAAATATTTTCATAACTCTAAAAAATGAAATTCCACAGAAACTTTTGTATTTTTTTTTGCTTTATGGATGGATTATACTGTACTGAATTTAAAAATAATTATATAGATTTGAGGAGGAAAAAGAAATTCCTTATCATTTATATTAAAATGGTTGGTAAACAAGAGTCTTAACATTTCAATACTGTCCAACTAAAATTCCTCATTAATTTTCAATTTTAATGAGCAGTAGTATTATAGAATATGTGCATACTACACTTATCTGGTACTATAGTACAAGAAATACTTAACAAGTGTATCGAAAACTGTTAAGTAATGTCTGTTTTTTATTGTTTTAAAAATATGGAACATATATCATAAATTGTTATTGAAAACTATTGTGCTAAATTAAATGAGACTTTAAATTCAAATAAAGAAAAAGTTTGCATTCGTTTAGAAATATATATTAGTATGGGATATTCAATTGAAAACAAGAAAAATTCATTATTTGTCTCATTGCTAACTTAATGAATGGTTTCGTAATTTATTTCGCAGAATATAAAATTCGTAGCATATTTAATTCAAATATGTCTTCTGTACAACATATTTAAGAAATATTCCTTTGCTTAATGTGCGGGAATTTCTGCCCTTAAGCTACCTTCAATCACTTTGCGCAAAAATTTCTCTGTATATTATTCAAATATATATAATAGTACAGAATTAATAATGGAAAGAGAAAAATCAACATGAATAACATTAAGCTCAAGATTTCAAAATGGCTGTTAGACGAGAGCTTTAATCTTCCAGTGATCTAAAAACGTTTTATCATCAATTATAATAAGAAGTAATAGTATAGTATTTGTATAACTTTTTGAATTTTCTCGATTCCTTTCTATTGAAATAAGAAATTTTGATAATATTCAAGACAACACATGATTTCCTTTTTTTTAAAGAATCATAGGATGTGTTTTACAAAAATAATTGTATTACATTTTTGTTTCAAACTGAATTCGAATTTCATTTCAAGTTGTGACGTTGAACTATTTGCGTTTTCTTTTCATTAATCTCGATGACATTTTGTAATTTGAATTGCATAAAATTACAACTCTTTGCTTTTAAAATGAAATAAGGATACATGAATAAGAGGAGATAAGGAGTGTTATGAGTTGACTTACTTTTAGTGATATATAAGTGAAACAGAATTGAAAGGAATAAGAAGGAAGATAATAACAATAAGCTTTTACATGTTAGTAAATTGGAGTGAATTATTATAATTAATTGCTTGTACTATAATTGGTTAGAAGTGATTCCTAGTTAGAATAACAGGATTCGAATATGCCATAATCAAGTAGTGTCTCAGTCAATACGAGGGAGTTAATAAGCTAAGAGTTTATTGTTTAATTGTAAACTGGTGTTATAGTAAGCTAAGAGGGATTCGAGAGAGAGTGACATTACATATTCTGAACAGATAGTTAAATAAATTGTATTGTCTCTGTTTCTGACGTTCATTCATTTGGATTTGTGTAATTGACAATTTAATTAGACTTATAAGATGTTTGGGGAGATTAAACGAAAGACAAACTTTGCAATGTAAAGCAAAAATTTGAATGAATTTGAAAATTTCTTATGGTAAGAAATTCTTCTGTTAAATATTTGTTGACAGCCGAAGTGTAAAAAGTTGATGCTATGAGATATTTTAAATCATAAATGAATCACTTAACATTATCTAATACATAGGAAACTTACTTGAACAATTTTACAAATTATTTCGAACAATATGTAAAGTTTGTTTCATGTTTCTATTGTACTCTATGTGCAACCGATAAATTTACTCCTGTAGTATAATATGACAAATTCAAAATAAATGGAATAGGATAATCTAATACAAAGGAAACTAATAGAAAGTTCACTCAAATTATTTCGAACAATATATAAAGTTTATTCTTCCTGTTTCAAATGTACTTCAAGTACAACCGATAAAAAATTACTCCTTCAATATAATGTACCTCCTTTTAAAGAAGAATAATTCAAATAATATTTTTTTTCTATGTTTCAGTGAATTTATTTTAAGGAAAATATGAAGTTGATTTTAATAATTTTATGCATCTTAGACATCAACTCTTTTATAATGCTTAAAATATGGTCTGCAAGAACTAAGTAGAACATATTACGCAAAAGTAGCATCAGTGAAAAATTTTGAATAAGAAATAAAATGTCATTATATATTAATACTTTTTTCAGATTTTATAGCCATTTAACATACATACCTGTCAGTTTCTCTTAAAATTTCTTTTTTAATCAAGCATTATACTTACTCGTAAGTTTAAGCCTATTTGATTCAATATCTTCAAAAAAAAAAAAAAAAAAATGAAATGTTTCAATGAAAACGATGAAAGCAACAATAAGTAAATGTTAAGATTACTGTAAAAAAGACCATTACAGCAGATGTAATTTCAGTTCAGATACAATGAGCTGTATAATATTAATTACTTTTTCTACTCGGGTTTATTTTTGTATACATTTTTTTGTTTGTGGTTAGCATTACCAGTCTTAATAAAATAATTAACTTGGGAAGGAAAGGAAAGTTCTCTGCATCTAAAAACAAATGAAATGAAGCGAGTGAAGTAAACATAATTAAATAATGACAAGTGGCTCTTAATGAAAAGAGATGAGTAGAATAAAATATTCTGAGTTAAATATAATTAGAATCCATTTCCCTCATTAGAAAAGTCTTAGAAAAGAATTGCTTCACTTTACGTCAACTTCGACAATGTATTTTCGAACATTTAAAACGAAACAATAGACATACAAATAAATTACGAGGAATAAACATTATTCATTATTTCGTAGTTTCAAACAAAAGATTGCGAAAAGATATTTAAACAATTATTCATTCATAGAATTCTCTCAGCTTCTTTGTTTCATGAACTCTTAATTTTTTTAAAAAATAGAGCTTAGAAATGCATTGAAGAGTTTGTTGGTGTTTCTTTTCATTCAAAATAGATAAAATTAATAGTTAAATAACTTATGAGAACAATAGTAATTTTAAGAGAAAGTGTGAAAGAATAGGATATAATTGTTCTTAAGATTCTCAATTTTTAGTGTACCGCATGATCTGAATATTATGATATTTATCACAATGAAAATAACGCTTAAATTAATTTGAGTTTATGAAAATTCCTTGTTCAAATGTTAAAGGGCCGCTGTAGCCTAGTGGTCATAGTTTCCTTTTCCCGGACTGCAATTTTTGTTGAGTCGGGGGTTCTAGTCTGGATGCCACTAAAGATCCGTCGTGTAGCCGGGTTTGATGATGTATGTTAAATCTGTCGAGGCTTAAAGCCCTCCCGTTTGCGTGATGTGGAAGTTCAGAGAGAGAAGTGCTAACTCAGGTGTAGTCCTCTTCACTTAACTGATATACAAAATTGCGTGTTTCGCAACCAATTGCTCTCATTGTTGCCAATTGCTTCTAGTGTGATGTTAATAAAACAAAATCAAATGTTGAAGAAAATTTATTTTTACATTGTCATGTTTTTGCAAGTAAAGAAAATATCTTTATCAGCCGATTCTGATGTTCTAAGATTAATTTATTTAGATTAACAGTCTTACCCAGAGTTTGTTAAATTTAATAAATTTAAGTTTTTCTGAAAATTTGTTCTTTCATTTAAATTCAATATTTTCATTCTGTATAGCGATGAATCTATTGTTACGTAATCAGTTTTCTGAATGGAATTACACGATTTATCCGATCTTATGAATAACATGCCTTGAACAATGATACTCACTTCAGAATTATTGCTGGAGTGTTATCTGGAGCATAACCAATGCAGATGAATACAATTTAAGACTTTCAATCATATTAAATGTTTAGAAGCCTAACCGTTCACATTTAGATGAAACAGAGCTATGGTTTTCGAGTCCTTCAACTGAGTAGTTATTCATGATGGAAGGAGCAAGTCCGGCGCTTAGATGTATCATGCTATTCATTCTGCTAACCGTATTGTATAGATTTGAAATAACTGTTAACAGTTGCAAGTACATTGAGTTGATAACAGAACAGCTTTGAACAGGATAGCTAACATGTATGACGCCACAAAAGTGCGTTCTCTAAAGCTGGTTTGAAGCGAAACTAAGAACTTTGCGAAAAATAAGAATTTAGAATATATTAAGTAGTCACAATGGCTATAGTGTGGTTTATAGCACTCTAGAGATATAAAAAGAACATATTTTATTTAGTAGATTTTAATATTTATCAAAAAGCTGGAAGAAATAAAAATGGATTTCCAAACAATTAAATTTTGAAAAGTAAATCTCACCTAATAAAATATTTTTTCTGTGAATTTAGAAACCTTGAAATGAAATGTTCGATTGAGAATAAATTGTTTAGCGGAAATGGAATACTTTGCATAAATCAATAAATAAAGATACACAGCTAAAGGAAGAAACTTAGTTCTAGTTCTTTTATTTATTTCAGAGACGTATCCAACATTAAGAAATGCATTACAAAATATTTACGAATAGATAACCTGACAAAAACATTTTATTTATAATTCTTTCTCATGTAACATGATATAAAAATTAAAGCACACATCACTGAAATATTATAATAATTATTTTTTAGATATAATTCGTACGAAATGCTATTGTCAAAATAAACTGGAAGACAATTATTCAAGCGGAAATCTGATTATGTACATTCTTACATATTTTATTTACATAAATTTTTGTACATCCTTTCTCATCACAAACCTAATCATAAATGCTTTAAAATAACTTTCCCAAAACATGGAACATCAATAGGTCATCTGTAGCCACAATTTGAAACCATTATTTTTGTATAAACTCCTACATTAAGTTTACACAAGGTAAACTCGACAATCAGTACATGAAACATTAGTATAATAAAATTTTAAAATATTTAAACTATTTTGTACTCAACAATTAATAAAGCATGATAAATCTAAAATTTTAAAATGATGAATGATACTACCCCGAAAAACAGTTAAAAGTTAATGCTAAGGTCGTTTTTTCTTCAACCTTCACTCGAACTGCTAATTAATCCCACAAATGGTAAGGTGGTGTGGATACACAGTGATCAATTGCGCATCTCTCAACTATAGCCTCTGCTATTACTGCCGCTTTTGGATGATTTTACGCTGAGTTGTAGGTACGTAAATATAGATAGTACAATTGATGTTCCCGTCAAGTGCGAATTGTATGATGGTACTCACTTTCTTCAAGCAGAAGGGAATAGTACAGTCAAAATTCGTCGAAAAATGATCCGAGTGTACATGAAAACTTTACGAGGGATGCTGTGCGTAAATGGTTTGATAAACTAAAGACGAGAGAATCAATATCACGATGAAGGGGGACAAAAATGCAAGTCAACATTAGGATGGTATTGACTACGCCTTTTGACAACACAACATCTGAAAGTGATATAGGTTGTATCTTAGTCTGTCACAAAATTTGTTATTGCAAATGTCCAGGAGTTTCTTACGAAACCGTTGACGTAGATGCCGACGAATATTCTGATGATGTTTGATCCTTTTGTTGAGTCCTTGGAAATCAACAGAATTCCTAATACTAACTTTTAAAGTGTGGGTTTCTTGAATAAACATAGACGGTTTTAAACAAGTCAGCAGTTACATTTATGAGAGATCATGAGTTCACTATTTGTTCACATTCATAAAGCACAATGATTAATTCTTCATATGACTAAGGTGCTTTTAGACGGAGTTTTTTAAGAGTCTATTTTGCCATTCGAATGAACCACTCCCACCAACAGCCTCACCAGATATCTGTAGTAGAACTGAACTTCCTACAGATTTTTTGGATAACTGTAACGAAAGTAATCTGTTGCCAAACTATTTCTGAGAATGCTTAATTAGCTTTAAAGAAATTGCTATCATTGTCACTATATATCGTTGTTGGCCTCTTTCTTTAGGAAATGAAGTGTTTTAAAGACCGAAGGATCGGTTGATAACGAAGTTACCAACTCCGAATGAACAACTCGGTATACTGTACAAGTATACAATACGATTCATGATATCTGTATGGTTTTAAGATACAGTGGTCTGGTAAGATCCATATCTGCTAAGTGGAATACATTTACACCTCAGACTTTCCACAAGCAATCCAACGATTATTGATACTATCTTCTGTAAACTAAATCTACATTTCACACACTGTAGCACTACAGTTCATATGGATCCTCTGACTTTAATTACACAATAATTTTCACTTAAGTGTGATATAAGCAGGGATACACCAGCATGTAACAATATTTTGAGCTTCTAATGAATAAGGTTTTCAGCAAATGGATGATGTAAGGGCATAAGAAAAGTGTATTTTAAATATGCCGTATCCTGGGAATATATGACTTGAATTTTAATTCTTATAATACCTTCTTTATCTGTAACTGGTCTTAAAACACGGAATTTCCATTAGTAATGTTTTTTCCAAAGGTATCTTATTGAATTAATATAATTACCTTTCTTTCAGTTAATTCTATTTCAGAACATATTAAATCAGCTGTTTGATTTCTTTCCTTTCAAATTATAGACAAACCTTAATATCAATGCCTTGCATCCTATAATTTTCCTCTAGAGTGAAAAATATCCATAAAACTAATTATCTGATTTTTAATTCTTATTAAAATTTGTCAAAATGCTTCTTCTTTTTTCTGAGTCAATTATATTTTGGTCTGGTAATTCAGTGAATTATAGCCAAAATGATTTAGCTTCTTTTAACCATGTGGGTCACTCTCACTGTTTCTATTGTAAAGGTCTTTCTTCATAACAAACTACTGAGGGCATGTCTGCTGGATTAAGTTGACAGCAATGTGTTTCCATTGATAAATTTGTGTCAGATTTCTTATCTCTCTAGGACACGAGATGAGACGAAAGTTGCCCACCTAGAATCTCTCTGTATCCAGCTTAAAGCTGTAATTGAATCGGTAAACACTTTTAAATCTGGCATCTTTAAGTTACTGATAATTGTTTAACCCAATATGACTCCAATTAATCATACTTAAAGTTTTAATCGAGGTATGGTATTTTTTTCAAATGAGTAACACTTGAGTTTTATTGAACTAATCTAACTGAAAAATTCTCAATTGTTTTGACTCGTAAAAATATACATGTAGCATAAGAATACTTGCATACGTCGCTATAAATATGTTGATGCATACCTTCATCTTTCGATTGACCTAAATTTACACACCGGGTATTTTAATAAACTGCTGTTTGTAGAAAATGCAACACCATGAAGGAATCATCCGAATCAAATGAAATTCGCAGCAAATGTCAATTATAGGATATTATGCAAATTAATAAAGTTTCAGAGCCATCGCGCGTGCGCGGCGCTCGCAGCGCCCTCTGAATTGATGCTGAAAGCGTATAAATAAAGTGCTGTAGCGGGACGTTGAAAAAAGTCTATGATTATTTATTAGTGGCAAACGTTTAGTGAGACCTGAGTATGCCTCCACGACGGAAGAATAAGAAATTCAAGCAACTTACGGAGTTTGAACGAGGGAGGATAATCGGCCTTCGAGAAGGAGGATTTTCCTATCGCGCAATAGCAGCTCGTATGCAGCGGAACAGTTCCACAGTGATGCGAGTTTGGAAGCAGTGGACCGACGAGCACCGAACAACTCGAAAAACAGGCACTGGACGACAGAAGGTGACGTCAGAGCGCGATGATCGACACCTGCTCCGCATGGCGGTGAATGATCGCACAGCTTCCTCCAGGCAGCTGGCAGCACGTTGGTCTACTGCTACAGGTGTACAATTGTCGGCTTCGTCAATTCGTCGTCGTCTGCTGCGCCGTGGATTGCGTGCAAGGGTGCCTTTATACAGGATTCCCCTCACGGCGAATCATCGACGGCTGCGTCGGCAGTGGGCTCTTGAGCACAGAGACAGGCGAGCTGATTGGCACCAAGTTGTCTTTTCAGATGAATCACGCTTCAATTTGTGGACCCATGATGGCCGTGTTCGTGTTAGACGTTATGCCGGTCAACGCTGCCTTCCTGAGTGTATTATTGAACGACATAGTGGTCGAACACCCGGAGTTATGGTCTGGGGTGCGATTTCGTATCATGGACGATCCAATTTGATACGAATTGAGGGTAATCTCAATAGCAACAGGTACGTCCGTGAAGTGCTACAGCCCGAAGTCGTTCCTTTCCTTCAAGGCATCCCTGGAGCTATCTTTCAGCAGGATAATGCACGCCCACATGTTGCGCGGACTGTTCGAGACTTCTGTTCAGCACAACGCATTGCAACTTCTTCCTTGGCCTGCTTATTCACCGGATATGTCGCCTATTGAGCACGTGTGGGATATGGTTGGTCGGCGTCTCGCTCGTGATCCGCGTCCTGCAGTTTCCAAAGACGAACTTTGGTTGCGCATACAAGCGATATGGAATTCTCTTCCTCAAGCAGATATTCAACATCTGTTTGACTCCATGCCACGTCGTATAGCAGCACTTATTGCAGCGCATGGTGGCTGCACCAAATACTGATTTCGGACGCTTAATTTGTTTCTTTTGTTTTGAAAATTTCATCATTTATTTGTATCAGTACAAGTCGTTTCTGCATTAAATTTCATTTGATTCTGATGATTCTTTCATGGTGTTGCATTTTCTACAAACAGCAGTATAGTTTATATCATTCAGAATTTTGAAATATATTTTATTAACTAATCTCTCGTCTAATTTCAATTAACATGACCAGTACTCTTGTATAATCAGCTTGGTAGTAAGGGAAGACGATAGGGTCAAAAAGTTTGTGTGCTATTGATAAAATATCTTTCAAATTAACCAATTTCTCATTTGTTAGAAAGTCTATTTTATAAGAAAGAGAATATTATTTCTCAAATTTTCGATTCTATCCCAAAACTTGAATAAAAATGTCATTTTAATGGATTTATTTAATGACTTTATTTGTGGAATTTGACTAACATCTTCTCAGATTAAATTTTACGAATGAAAGTAAAGCTGTTGATTCTATAACAAATTTATTATTTTCCTTTCAATTGTTTTAAACCTACTCACACAATTATCTACATAAAGAGATTCTTTTAGAATTTTAGTTGTCACAAATATAGCATAGCGTGATTAAATGTTACATCTAATAGAAAGGGACTGCAGTTTACCCCAAAAACCACGCACTTATGCCTATAAATTTTAGATTCATTTTTCTCATCTTTCCATAAAAACGTAAGAAGGTTATGTCCTCTTTGTTAATACCTATTTGTAAAAATGTTTTTTCGACATCAGGAACTACTTCATTAAGATATTTCAGAAATCTATTTAATAGTGATGCAATTATCTTAATCAAATTTGGCCCTTTATCTAAACTATGGTGTAAGGGAAGAGACCCTTTGATGTAAGTTGATGCATCAAATACAGGTTTCACCTTCGCAGTCGCGCTAGATTCCTTAAATTCTAGTATATGAGGCAAATGATATGTTCGTGATTTATTTTCGTCACTCATTCTTTCTATTATTCTTTCTGCTATCCAAATGTGAAATATTTCCTCTGATAAGTTTTAATTAAATCTGATAATTTCTTTTGTATAGTAGGAAGGCGTTTTATAATCAATTGTTTATTACTTGGTAAACGGGGAATAGTTTAGAATTTAAAAGTAAAAATATCTTTCATTCGAATCTAAATTTATGGTGGTTTCAAAATATACTTATGTTTTTTTGCGAATTTCGGAATTTGATTTAGATTCGGGGGCTTTGAAATTCTGATAGTTTCCAATTTTCACAAATTAGCTGCTGAATTTTCATTTAAAAATAAAGAAGTAAGTATAAAGGAATAAATTTCTAATAAAATTTTTATGTTCAGGAATCTTGTCTACAAGTGTCCACCCCAAGCGGGATTGAAAAGCACCCAGACTACATTTGAGGTATTTAACATTTCTGGTTAAAAGTTTTCCTGCAACGTCTGATCCTAACAATAGTTTAATTTCATTATCCATAGAGTGTTTTTTTTTCTGCATCAGTTAAGTGTATCCACATATTCCTTTCTTTTACTCGAGATCATTTGGAACACGTCTTACACCATTACAAATCACTTTTATTTAAACATAACATATTATAGTAGGATATATTATAAATGCTGCTAAAATAAACTTTATATTTATGTTGAAGTGTTTCCTTAGTTTTTATTCCTCTAAACAGTATACGAATCAATATAAACTTTCCACAACTGTCACGATTTAGAAACTGAATTACATCATCTGTGACATATGTTCGTTCAGAGACGGTATCCATTATAGCTCTTTTTCTTTTTTCATTTTTTTTGTTATGATTCACTCTAACTATTAATGTTTGTAGTAAAAAAAATCTAGTGAAGTCTTTTACCTGATTAGTCAAAATACTATTGGTACAGTCCTTTTATGTCGTTTCTCCGATACTTACTTTACTCGAATCTTTTGATTCATAAATTTTAACCGAGATGTTTTTCATATTGCTGTGTGTGTTGCGTGCCTTTCCCCATAAATCATGTGCTTAATATTAGATTATCCGTTACGAAAAATATAACTTATTTTTAAACAAATAAAAGATATTTTATAAGTATTAAACTTTTCTTAGTATTATACGATAATGACATAGCTTAAAACATTTTATGGGGATAAAATTTTTCTTCATCTTCAAAATCTTTGGCATATAGTTTAATTTTGAGTATTTTGAAGATTTCTGGACAAATAAAGTATAATAAATTTGATTTACAGTTCATTTTGAATGATAGATAATTAGTAATTTATCTGTTTTACATGCAAGCGATTAAATCATCAATATAATATCATTTAACCTAATTTCAATTCTAATTGTAGATGGAAAAAATTGGTATAGTTATTAATAGCTTAAAGAAACTGCTTTATGATGTTACTAGATTAGTTAAATTAAATTCTATAATACAATCTTGTAATTAAAGGTTTTAACCTTTTTCATGTATTTGATTTCTTTTCATAAAATGAGTCCAGATATCAAATTTAGTAAATTTTACTTTCTCTCTTTTGAGTTACTGGGTTTATATATATATATATATATATATATATATATATATATAAAGGTTTTCTAATATTATATAGTTTTTCAAAAATTTTAAGGTAAAATTTTTTTTTCAACCTTTTAAATATTATTGCCCCTAGAGATATTTATTTTTTCCAAATATAAAAAAAATAAAGAATTCAAAAAAGTAATGCGATGTATACGAAAAATATATATTACTAAATACAACTGCAAAAGGAGAATGCGACAGTTTAGCTATAGTCCGTAAATTTAAATTTTACGTAATTTCTTCTATTATTTCAGAGAATATTCTAGGTCAAAGTTTCGATCAGAAAATGCGGAATCTTTCATCCATATACCAATTTACAG
This sequence comes from Nephila pilipes, assembly GCA_019974015.1. Classification (NCBI taxonomy): domain Eukaryota; kingdom Metazoa; phylum Arthropoda; class Arachnida; order Araneae; family Nephilidae; genus Nephila; species Nephila pilipes. The sequence goes on along the minus strand of BMAW01100115.1, from coordinate 113,075 downwards.
TTTTTTTCTATCACTTCGACTCTTAACACCACTTATCACGTGGTGTTAACTGTCGAAGAAATATTAATCGCGTTTGCATGAGCTAATCTTAGCGATGACCATCTAACAGTTTCCCTGAATCTCGCTGGAATTAATGATCAGATTCGAATAACATTTAGAACACAGATACACAGATTATGTTGAATATTTTCTATACAATTCTGTAGAAGTGCAAGATAGAAAAATTATTTTTGGAAGTTAATTAGTTATGTTAATTATAAATTAGTTATATCTATCAAATATTGTAATTTGATTCTATTTAAACTTTTAAGATTGATAATTTGCTTCAACTTTTGCTAAATTTTGCTTGAACTAATCTCAAAGATGACCACCTTACAGTTTCTCAAATCTCACTGGAATTAATGATCAAATTCGAATAAAATTTAAAACATAGATCATGTTGACTATTTTTTATAGAGCTCTGTAGAAAATATGATAGAAAAATTATTTTTTAGAAGTTAATCAGTTATGTTGTCAATAAGTTAACTATACCTCTCAAATATTGTAATTTAATTCTAACCAAGCCTTTAAGAATGATGCAAATTTTATTCCGTTGACGATGAGAATTGTAAAAGTTATTGCATTTTATCATGTTTAGAAGAATGTAGTTAAATATTTTTTAATAAAGTATGCGAGGCTTTTGATGCCATATAAAAACTGTCTCTAAAATAGTTTTTTTTATCAGTAAACTATCGTGACAGTTCTGTTGCTATGATGATGATATAGGAAAAACAATAAGAAAAACAGGGTTTGCTTTTAGGGGTTTATAATTTTGTGCAATATTCTGAAATTATTCGAAACCTTTAATCAGTTTATTTCGAAAATTTCATTTTCTTATCCTAGGGTATTCTTAAAATAAATTGTATATTTTCCTTTTAAATTATTCATAGATCACAATCATTTGTAGTCTTAATGAAAAAAATTAAAACTTATTTGAAACATTTAAGATATTATTTACATAGTATTTTACATTAATATTTTTTTGATATGTAGCTATTCCTAAAAGCAACATTAATTTCAGAATTTATTCAGAATATGACAATTTTTTTTCCAAAATTTTATTCCTTCCTCCTGTGTATTTAATTATGAATGGGAATAATATATTTATGCTTCCATTCAAATGCTACGTTTTTAAACAAATACATTTAATTCTCAGTTTACTTGATATATTGCTTTTGAACTCGAAAGTGATCATCTGTATAAGTTTGCAACAAAAAATTCCATATTTGTAATAAAAATGTTTTTCTTTTAGCATTTTCAAAAATGTGATAAATAACAGATTTCACAACCTTTAAAACATTTTTAAATGTATTCTAAATATATTATGGTAAAAACTATCATTATTTAAACTATTCAAAATCAAAAAATGTTTCTGAATCAGAATAATAAAAATAAACAAATAGAATACATAATTAAATTTTCGCTGAAATAAACAGAAACAAAACAATTAGCTCTAGAATTAAAATTACAGTGAAATATTTTTAATATCCAGAAGTTAATAAAATGTTTCGAAAAAATTACTAAATTTTCACTTATAGTAACTTTTTTTTGGTGTTGAAAAATTTAACAAAAGAAAAAAAAATGAAATAAGGAAATGATAGTTTATTTAGTAGCCAATAGTTTATTAACCAGTAGTTTTGATTATTACTTAATTTTACAAAATTATTTTCTTAATTTGGCATACTCCTTATGTTATATTATAAGTTCATTATTCGCGGAATTGTCTCGGATGAAAACATATATTGCAATGCAAGATTTCTAAATCAGTTTTCTTTAGAAGCTTTCGCAGGTGCAATGGATATGTATACAAAATATATATGGGTATTTACACACACACACACACACACACACACACACTTTAAATTCATGTACTATTAAAATAACTTAAAAGGGGAGATATCTGATTTTAATAATGATATATCTGATTATATATCTTCCATTTCTGTTTGGATAATTTAAAGAGGAAGATTGCCTGTTTGTCGAATTTCTAAATTTGAAGCATAAGTAATCAGTTATTTGTGAATAAACTTCTAAATGTGCCTAATTATGAAGCTTGTGAGTATGAAAATATAGTCCATGTCGAATGTTTAGCATTGGACATGGAAAATATTAAGATGTTTTACGCTCTTTTTTTTTTAATTCAAATATTTAATTAACAATGAACAGAGCAAAATTATTTATTTTCAGATTCGTGTTTCTTTGAAAAAATGTGTTTTTCCATAATAGTTAAGCTTTTATTTTCTCATTGTAATATTTCACAGTTTTAAATCTAATTTAAAGATTTACTTAACAATAAATATGTCTTGATGCATACATTGTAAAGCGAACAATTCTTTGAAACATTTATGACAAATATTTGTACGATGCTACAGTGGCTTTTAAATGAAAAAATAGCATTTTATTTTTTGTAGATTTTTTTTTATTTGAAAAGGAATTACAGTTTCTTTTCAACAACAGTTTCTTTTCATTGACAGTGAACACCATTTAACGCTTAAATGATTCAACAGAGAAAAGTTCCATTTGAAAGTAGTTTCGAAAATATCAAACAATAATGAACAAAGACATTTTCTGAATCGAACTTTTTTTTAATAAAATGTAGCACAAAAGTTTTTATATTATTGCTTCTAGTAAAATGTGAAAATATTTATGGAGTTTTTTTTTTACTAATTCAGTTTTCTAAAAGGTTTGGTTCTCTTAACTTTGTAACATTTATTAATTTATTGACTCGATATTTGTGCAGAATTAATTTTAATTATTAATATGATTTACTTACTACTACGAATATTTAAAAATAACTTATTGTTTTTTGTTAAGGCAATTATAATGATAAATGAAACAGATTACAAATCAGATAGAAATTTTATTACATAACTAAATATTATTAAAAGTGTTGAAGAACATATAAATTGTTTTTCAGAATGAATAGAAACCAATAAAATAGTTTATGAAGATTAAAGCTAAAATAGACATGAATTCTAAGCCTATAAGGTTATTTGTGTTGATGTTTTTGATTTATTTATATTTTCTTACATTAAAGAAAGAATATATAGTAAGGTGAAATAAAACTTTACAAGAAAGAAGAAATAAGTTGAATAAGAAATGATAAGAAACGCAAATGATATAGAAGCGATGTTTATGTTGGCAGTGTGAAAGAAATTTTTGATGAAAACATAACATTACCCTCCCCTCCAAGCTAGATAACGGCGAAAGTTGTTATTTCACTGATTATTTGAGGAAGTGAGTCTTAAAAACACGTCAGAAATTGATCTAGAGTTTTTTTCCATTCTTTCATAATCAGAATAAATAATAAGCGCATTTTATGCTACAAACCAAGGATTTATCTTTAAAAAATTCCAATTTATGTAAAAAAAGTTTTATATTTACATAATCTTGAAGAGTTAATTTGTAATCTATTTTTTATAATTAATTAAAAAATGTTATGATTGTATTTATTATTTAGTTGTTAAATAAAATTACATATGACAAATAATCATTGTTAATCACTACTAAATAAAAATTATACTTTCCTGTAAAGGCGAAAGAAAAAAATTCAAATTAGTCAAAGGACTTGATAAATTATGAAGTTTTTCAGCTTACACTGTTGATTTATCAAATTTTTGACCATTGGTAATTTTATTAGAAATTGCTATAAGTACAATGCGAAGCAGAATATTTATACTACATATTCTGTTCTTAAATATTTTTGCATTGCAATAAAATTTTTTTAAGACTTTTAAATATGTATTCAATAATTAATTTTATTGCATAATAACTTTAACCTTATAGAAAGAAAGTTCGTTCTTTTCTAAGTAATATTATCTGTATTACATCATTCCTTATAGATCAATATAGATTTCGAGTTAAAATAGGAAATAAAAATCAAATTTTAAATACACTGCCATTGAAACTAATTGCAACACCAAGAAGGAGTAGACAGAAAGTAATGAAACTTGACAAACAGATAGAGACAGCAACGAACTACAATTGATATTTATTTCAAAATTACATGTATAATACAGAACAAGAACATAATCGGCTCAGTAGGTTATAAGACCATTGTGGACGGCGATACATGAAGTAACACGTCTAGGTACAGGACATCGAAAATTCTCTCAAAGTAATGGAGTTTCACGGGTCACAGTACATCATTCACTTAACGTCGGGCCGTCATATTGTCTTGAACATGAATCAGAGGTGACATGGAATCGTACTCAAGTGACCCCCAAAACATGAAGCCCGCATTGTCCACAATTGCGTAGGGACGTTCCACATTTGCTGCCGGATTGGACCTGCCTCCTCGTCGACATCATACTCGTACGTGGCGACTATCATTCGAGAAACAGAAGCTTGACTCATTTGAGAACAAGCCCCTGTGCCTTACCGTCATCCGCATCATTCGAGCTCGCAACTATTGCAGATGGGGGTGTCTATGCAGTGGGGTCAATGATAGTCTTATCAACAGACGTCATGAGTGCAGGCTACTGGCAACTAATCGAAGGTAAATTGTTCTGATTGATATGGGAGCTTCTTGAATATGCTGCACAATGGAGGTAGAAGTGGCTTCCGCTTATCGGCGGATGCGTCGATCCACGCGTGTCCGCTCTGGCTGCATCGGTACCTCTTCAACTCGCCACATTTCCTTGTTCCAACCCCCTTCGCCACAGCCCAGATGAAATTTGCCGTATGGACCAAGCTACCCTTCTCAGTCTGATCACCATGCTTCTCGTAAAATTGTCTGTTTGCTGGAACTGTCTCCGTTGACAATGGCCTGGCATTCTGTACTTTACACGCGTCCTATGAGACAAGAACAGATATTCTACGATTATTTTCCAAGCAGAAATAACGGCACGAAAATTGAAAATTCTGCAGGCTCCTTTTCTTATGCGTTCTGGAACGTGTACTGGACATGAGCTGCGCATTTCACATCATTCGCATAACTCGATGACTTGCATTTATCTTGAAATTTGCATAATTTTCTGGTCTCTCCTTGGTGTTGCATTTTTACTTTCATTTAGTGTATATAGCATTAAAGACAGTTTTAAAAGAATGATGAATCACGCTTTAGCTCTATATAAAACGAATTATATATATATATATATATATATCAACATTAAAAGAATTTTCCGATTTGGTCGATTATCTTTAGAACTACTGGATAGATATTAATGAAATATGGTTTATACATATACAAGAAAAATAAGCACTCCACGCCTATCATACACACGCATAATCGTGAGTAACACTCATCGTAGATGCAAAATATGAAACAGTAGTTGCCGAATAGAACAAAAAAATGGGTTAATAAGGGGGGTATGAGACCCTCTTACAGATATATAGGCCTCGTACCATGATTTTATGCAGGAAATAAGGGAGTTTATTAGGTCCTGTGGCAATTGGTCCCATTCATTCAGCAACGCTGCAAATTGCAATGACCCTTCCCCAAAGCGTCCCAGACATCCTCTATCGGATAGTAGTCTGGAGATCTGGCTGGCCAATCCCTCCGGCGAATATCCTCACTTTCCAGAAAGTCGTCGACCAGATGAGCTCTACGTAGCTTTAAGTTGTCATCCATTAAAAGGAAATCGGGACAGTATGAACCCATGAAAAGGTTAACGTAGGGCTCCATGACCTCATCCCTGTACCTCTAAGCAGTCAAAGTGTCTCATCAAAGACATGGAGGTGCGTGTGATCCTCCAAAATGATACATGCCCAGAATATCAAAACTCTGCTGCCGTAATGGTCGATATCTCGGACATTGGAGGGCAGTTAGAGGGTCCCTGGTTTTCTCCATATAACAGTACGACGAGAATCACTGATTAGGCTGCACCGGGACTCATCAGCGAAGAGAACGTTTGCCCATTGATCCATGCTCCAATCTCTATGATCTCTGCACCATTTCAAGTGGACTCTCCTGTTTGCAGAACTGACCTGGACGCAAACAATAGGTCATCTAGCAAACACCCCTCTCTCATGAAGTCTTCTGGAAACAGTCACCCTTGAAACTTAGGTTCCTGTGGTCGCATGCAACTCTTGAGAGACCTGAGAAGGTGTAGCATCCCTATTAATCCTCGCTATATTGGACAAATGACGATCTTCTCCGGCCGTCGTGGCTCTTGGATGACCTTGCCCAGGCATTTTCTCGACGGATCCGGTATCCTTAATTTGTTTCTATAAGTTGGACTGGACGCTGAGCTTTGAATCGAATTCTCTGCATATAGGGATTTGAGACTGGCGTGATTCTAACCTACCCACAACCATTCCATCATCTAAACGTTGGTGGTTAATCACTTTTACTGTTTAAATTTTAATTTAAACGATTGCTGCAAAAAAAAATACTACAAAAATGGGTGAAATGTGCACGTGAATGAAATGGGAGCGTTTATAAATCCTATTTTTCGACTAGTTCCGCCCACACACGTATATGTTTGCGCATTTGACGTACGAGATTTGAATCTTTGTTTCGAAGCAATATTTTTACGTTTCGTCCAATTCTTTTCACGAAATTCTACAAAATATACACATTCTCTTAATTTTGAACACCAGTATATATATATATATATATATATATATATATATATATATATATATATACATATATATATATATGAGAATATATATATATATATACCATATATATATATATATGGGTATAGCTATATATATATGATATATATATACGCACGCACGCACACACATTAAGGCTGGTACACACACACAATGTGTGTGTCTAAATCGAAATAACGAATCAAAATCATTGTCCGGCAACCACAAATAAAAAATATTGACCAAAAAAAAAAAAAAAAAAACATAGAAAAATATCCTAAATTCTAAAATACGTAAATAATTAAAAGTGAAATTTAAAAATGTAATGAAAAAAATATAGCAGCTCCATCTAACGAACTGCTTCATAACTAAATCTAAAAAGAAAATTCTTTAATAAAAGTACGAAATAGTAAAATTTAAAAAATTAAAATAGTTAATAAAATTAAATAAAAAAACCAATAATACTAAACAAATTATAAAACAAATTGGAAAAAAAAGAAGAAGAAAATTAAAAAAGTATAAACAAAATCAAAGATAATATTAATAAAATTATCATAAGAATTCTAAAATTACAACAAAACCAAATAGTTCAATTAACAAGTTTTATGGCCTTATACTTTAAGTATCTCTTTTAGAAATTAATTGGATAATCAGCTTTAGCACATGTAAGAAAGAAATTATTTTGAATATTTGAAGGCATATTAACGAATTTTTTATTTCTAAGTAAAGAAAATGCATAAAATATTTCTAAATGTATTTAAACTTAAACTGCTATTAAAAAAGGAACTTTATAAATAAATATGGAAACAATAATATGTCGTTTGTCATAAATGTTTCTATTAATCATATTATTTTTAATTTTTATGTAAACATCTAAAAATCAATTTCGAATGAGGAAACATTAGTTTTGATCAAATTTAAGTATGAAGGATAGATTGATAAATCTGGTTTAATTTCTAGGTTGAGATTGATTTGAAAATTATAAGATACTCAGTTATTTAAATAGCTAGAAATTATTTTCTAAAAAGTTATGTTCAAAAATATAAATATATATTTACAAGACTTTTATTAACAGGAACACCTTGAGATATAATTTTAATTTTTCTCAGTTCTTGCCATTATAACTTTTATAATTTTCTTTTAAAGACTAAATTGATAAGAGAAATTTTAATTTCTTATTTGAAAAAGACTTATTAATTTTTAATTCTTTGACACCTCCCCCCCACATTTATTTTTAAAATTCCCACAACTTTGTGCTTATGAAATTTAACAAAAACCTCAAAACACTAAATTTTACTGTTTAGAATTTTTTTTATTAATGTATGTATAAAATAATTATTTTAAGTTAAACACATTTGAATATTTTCTTTCTTCATCATTCAATTAAGAATTATATTAATTATTTACAATGTATGTATGCCTAACAATTTTTTTGTCTTATAAGTTAGCTATTTTGTATAAAATTATAGAAATATTTCATTCCAGCAACTGCAAGAATCTAAAAATATTTATCTGACGTTATAGGTTAATGACTTACGATATTAACGTTTATTGACAAAAATTAGTGAAATTAATCTTAGTAAATACCATTTCTGTTAGCCATCATGCTCAATTATTACTAAATTATTAATCATTATTTATATTCAATTACGTATTATCATTAAATTTAAGAATATTTTTCAATTTTCAATCATTGCTTTTATACCAATTATTGAACTTAATGTACAAAGCAATTTAAAACATTATTTTCATTCAAATAATTTTTAATCATTACGTAAATATTACCTTTGTACTCGAAATTACGTTTAAAGACATCTGTCATTTGTAATATAGATTAAAATATGAACATTCCGTATCCTTTTAAATAATGATAATGATGCGCTATAAAATTATATTAACTCCATAGTTAAGTATCTTCTTTCAATAGCTTCCGGTTATTAAATAGGAAAGATGAAGATTATTGATTTGTTTTCATTAATTTATGATGAAATGCTTTAGCTTTTATGGAAATTTAAGCGAATTATGGAAGCATTGATATTAATATATTCATTTAAGATACTTATTACCAACTATTAATACATTCAGTATCAGTCAATTATATCATTTATAAATGGTTAACCCTTTATATTAAAATTACAGACATATTATTAGGATAATAAATCTATCATTAACGCATTTCTATAAACTAATTTGTTCTTTATAAACGATATAAATGAGTTCGTATCAGTCTCAGAATTTTGAGAGAATAAGAGGTTTCAGAAATGCAAAGCCATTTATTTCCATTTCTTAGTAGGGAAATTAGAGCTTCCGTAGCTGTCTTCTAATGCCTTTGTCGACTAATCGGCATTATAAACGTCTTTAATTTATTGCAAAGCATTTTTATTTTTCCTTCAGGCTCAGAAATTCACCCTTTTATTCAGGATTCTCAACATCTTAAATTTGCCACAATCATTCTCAACAGTTTTTGAAGCTCAGGAATTCATCCATTTAAATTCAATTGATTCTTTCCATTCTATTCAATTATCTGAATTATTCTAAGTTTATTCATTCCTCTAACATTCCATCCTATAAATAGACAAATTCTATTTAAAAATGCAAAATAATTTGGTGTTTCATTCACAAAATATTCTTTTAGAATAACTTGTTATAGAATATCTCAAAAATATATCTCTAATACTAGTACTTAAATATAATAGAACTTAATAGATCCAAACAAATTAGCTATAATATTTGGTATTTAAATAAGATTTGCATGTATTACTGACTATAAGTAGCCAATACTTGGCTTGGAAGTATTTCTTTTAACCTTTTCTTTTTCTAGTTTTTACTTAATTGTATTTTCTTTTTTTTTCTTTCTAAAATTAATTACAAATAATTTGCTTCCCATAACCTATGAAAAATATTGCAGAAATTACAGTCATTCTTTATAAAAGAATAAAGAAATGCTCTACTTGTTAACAATAAAAATTACTTTAATGATATAATTGAAAAAAAAAAACTTACTTTTAATCATGCTCTCTTGAAATAATTAGCTGAAGTCCGTACAAGTATAAATGTTTAAAATATAAAGCAAAAATATACCTAAACAAAGTTAAAATTCATTATAGTTATCACCAAAAAAAATGACACAATTTAAACTAAAAGGGATAAGAGGATTGTGGCGACTGCTGATCACCACCAGCCTATTCTACCACTATGAGGACGAGACAGTCATTCTGGCAAAGCAAGCCAAATGAAACTACTAGAAGATGAAATGAACTAGTCTTTCTGCAATCGCTATTTAAGGTAGCACTGGAAAACATTCATTGAGGGAGATGAATCAACGTTCAGGCTACTTGGTTCTCTCCACTATTTATGGCTTTCTTCTTGTGTTAGCTAATTGGATTGACATCTTATATTTTTTCTTTGATTTTAATGATTTTTTAAAAACGTTTTTAATAAAAATATAGTTACCGTTAGTTATGTGTGTTTAATCTTCTTTGTGTGAAGTTTGTTTACCTTCTGACCTCTAGAGACAGTTCTCCATGGTCTCGAATCACATATGGTAAACTACCATAAGATAAAAGAAATAAACTATTTTTCCTCGGAATGTCACTTATGATATTTCGTTGTAGCTTTTACACTCTGAACATTATTAACCTTTCTGTAATTCTTAAATATATTTGCAACTCCTAAAGAATGGAAGATATCTGCAACTCCTAAAGAAGCACAGAGAAATTACTGTATACTGACTCACTTAATAAAATCTCGCATTAATGTGCTCAATGATAGATTAAATTAAGTAAAGCTTTTCATGTTTCTTTTACAATCCATTGATTTCAGAAGAAATTAAATTTCTCTAATACCATAAACATTATTAATTACGCGTATTTGAGCTGAGTCGTGTGAGATTAAAGTGATCCACTAGAAATTTGTATACTACATATATTAAAAATAAGATATTATAGTTAAATTTATAATTTTTTTAAAAAAAATAATAGATTTAGTAAGATTTTCAATCGAAACTATATTAGTAATAATTATTTAGAATCCCAGAACACACTCATATATAAATTTATAAATATAAATAGCTTTATATGAATATTCTCTTTACTTATTATAATGCAATTCAAAAATATTAAATCAAAATTTTACATCAAGAAAAGCTAATAATTATTCTGAAAATCCTACACAATTTATTATTAAAATTATAAACAAACACAAATAAAATAATACACATGTTAAATAAAAACAAGGAGGTGGTGATAGGGGTCTAGATCTCTAAAAAATAGACACATTTGCGAAGTTTCAGATGAGAAATAGGTATTTTAGATCCCGATTCCAAAGTAATATTTAGAAATGTTTTCTAAGAGTGAATAATGGTGCAATAACTCGAAGAAAAAAATTTAGAAAAATGTAATTTTCTCCTTCACCCTAATGTTTGGAAAATTAATTTTTTGAAGAAGGCAGGAAAAATATGACGAATACTATGTTTTTAATATTATAAGAATACTATGCTTATTTCCTCACTTCTTAAAATTCAAAATCAAATCCATACTATGTTGTTTAAGCAGTTTATATTTTCTTTCTGAATAAATGGAAAGATTGAGGTAAGCATGAAATATCATTCATTTCACATCATCAAAATCTATGCGTCAAAATCATTAAGTAGAATCATCTCCTTATCTTTACTCCATTTATCTCTTTATCTTTCACTTCCATAAAAAGATAAAGAAATATGTGAAAGACAAATCCTTTTTTTATAAACACAGTTCACAAAGAAAGACTTCGTAACACAAAAAGTAAAATGCCATGAATAAAAGTATTTTACCAATTCTTTTGATTTACGATTAGTGAAATTAGTTCTAAAAATAAGATATTTATAAAGAAAACAAATAAAAATAGTGTACTAACTTTTTGGTCTGTTTTATTTTCCCTGAACGTGTTTATCCCTAGAACTTTCAATTTTTTTTCTTTTTGAAAATGATTCTTTCTTCTTTATCCCTAGGATTTCACTTTTTAGTTTTCTTTCAGTATATCTCATCCTTTGTATAAATCCTTTAATGCTATTAGATCATTCATTTAATTTGGTCATAGAAGTTATCAGCGAGTATAAATTATTTTATTGGGTTATGACAGAAAAATACGTCTAACTAATTCTTTTGAGTGATGGGTTGTGTAATGCAGATGAGCCTTTATTTGATCTCTCCTTTTTTATACTTTCAACGTGAATATTTATTTGTAGTGGAATATTATAGAGTTAGGAATTTTTACTAAAAAAATTGGAAATTGACAAATTCTTTTCGCCGATTCAGTTTGATAGGCTACAATTTGTGTGTAACACTAACTAAATCACTTCAAATTTTCATATATTAAAATGCCTAAACTCATTTTACATTTATAATTGACTTTATTGAATTCTTAAAAATGGATTCACTAATATTCTTTTACATTACAAAAATAAAATCTTAACAAACTGAATTATTTCTGATTAATTGATTTTTGCATAATAAATTTTCTAGTTCTTTAAGCGACTTTTTTTTATTCATTTTACTTATGACAAAAATCAACCAATAGAATTTCTGCAAAAGTTAGGTTGATTCATCTAAAAACAACTGTGTAAATTATTAAGGGTTCCAGCAATTTTAATCATACACACACACAAACGTTGAGCCTTATGTTGAGAGTTAGAACTGGAGGAATCAATTGAAGCTTTCCAGTTTCATCCAGTCCTCTCCAGATGCAATGTGACGTATACTCTCGCCATAATCGACCAACCAGATCGAGGTGCAATGACGTAATTCATCTCTTCTGGATATCAACCAATCGCAATCAGGACGTATTGTCTGGAAGGGGAGATCAGGGGAGCGGTAAGGTAGAGTATGGCCATCGGTGAGAGCCTATGATGCTGCGTTGAAGTTTCGAATAAAGCTTTATTTTTATAATACGACCAGTAATTCTTTAACAAATAAGATGGAAGTTACTAATATGTTTTTCTAGTCATCGTCGCATCATCTTCATTGGTGACCTATAATCACACGCATCTACTTTACATGTCGACTTTCGCTTTTAACCTATTTCAGTTTTCTAAAAAAATGGCTACATCAGAATTGGCCTCCGTCGTAATACCGCCATTAATCAAGCCGGACCCAACTCTATGGTTCCACATGTTAGAAACCACCTTCGACTAAATATCACACAAACCTGTGAAGGAGAGCAGGATAAAATACAACTACGTTATAGACCACCTTCCTTCCGAAATAGCTACAGTGGTGCACGATGTAATAATGCAACCGGACAGCACCGATCCTTACGCAGAACTAAAACAACAGATAATCTCTCTCAGTTCGGAGAGCATATGGTGGTTAATTAATAAGGTGAAATACGGTGTCTTTTATCCGGTGAAAATTTAGGTGACCGTAAGCCGATTGAACTGTTCCGAGCTATGAAGAGACAGGCTGAGAATCACAATATCGATGACTCCTAGCTGTTTGAGCTATTTAATCAAGCAATGCGTACAGACAATACTGGAGTCGATTTCTCTTATTACCTCAGATAATGAAGCTGTGGTGATAGATATAATTTTTTTTGACAAATCCAAACTTTGTTAGTTCCGTTGCTTCCGTCTGTGCCAAATCATCGTTTCGCAACAGAACGTCTTCGCGACGAAGTAAAAGTTTTACGAAAAGAAGTTCCTCAGCCAATCAAGGAATGTACGAAATGGTCGCACGCGATTTAAATTGCTAAAAAAATTATGTTGATACCACTTTTAGTTCCAAGCCATTCCTGGATCAACAGTGATTACATCTTATGTAATACAAAATCCTATGTACTTGACCCAAGGGATGCGAAGTGGTAACTTTCACTGTTTGCTTGAAGTTTGAAGAGCAACAGCTCTTCGAAAACATCTAACAGATCTGAAAAATGTTTATCGAATGACTCCGACAAAATAATGATATTGCGGATGTAAGTAAATATTAGAATGTTTTCCCAAGTCCGATTACGAAAACAGTCAGCAATCCTTATGGAACGTCGTAAGAGTAGTCTTTAGACCGAATGATAATCTTAAGAAAATGCATGTTCCAAAACAACACTCAAAAGCTGTTTTCTCTTGATCTGAAGGATGAACCCACACATGATGATATCCTGAGCGAAGATCAATGGTTGACATTAAAAGGCTTGGTTTCACCTCATGAAGTAGGGCATTTCTGTGTGAAAGTGGTTTAGATTCTGCCACTGTAATCATATTTAATTTCCTGTAATCTATACAGAATCTCCCCATTTTATTCAATTTTGGAATTAAAACTACTGGGGATGCATACTGTCATTCACATTCTTCTATTATTCCATAAGCTAAGAGCTTGTCAATTTCTTGCTTTGAAATCTCTTTATTTCAAGATTAATCCTATTTATTAATCCTATTATTATCCTAATTGGGAATTGATTACCTGTATTGTTTCGGTGCTCAATAAAAGGTGTTGGCTCTCCACTAGTTGAAAATAACTTTCGAACTTTTCCTGGATGGAATTTTATTCTTTTTTGATTGAGAAGAGAGAAGTATACCTTTAGTTTCTCGAAGTCTACAATGATATGCACTTCTAGAAAAACTTTTATGTTTGATAGTGTTTATATGAAGTTGTATTGTTTCTGAGGGGATTTAGAGAAGTACCACGTTCTTTTTTAGAGATGTAGGATGATCCCTGCTACTCTCAAAACGTCCGTGTATAAAAGAGTTTAAATTTCTCTGGTTTTTGTAGTATTCTAAGGCGAGTTTGAATAATTTTTCTTTGAACATTTATATCTATAATTGTTGTACAGTTTTCTGCATTTTGAACATGGCCAACCCCCACTCCCTAGTGCTGCGTGAATTGCTTAGCTTTCAAAGGTCAAGTCATGTTTTCTGTGAAGATATTAGACTTTTTCTCCAGCCACAGAATATGTAGCACCAGTATTACATCACTATCTTAGTTACAAATGGAGATTGAAATATGATACTTGATTGATGACATCTAATGAAAAAACTGTAAAAATTTATGCACGTTTGGGTTTAATGTATGACATTTGGACTTCATGATTCCTAGTGTTTCCCAGACTTAACTAGTCAAAGAGGATTTGTAATCTTTAATTCCGTCAGGGGTTCTTTGGGTTCTGCCATTGTACCTGGAGTGCTGCCTACTTTAAATGGGGACTCTGAGATTCCACTTACTGTGCGCACATGACAGCCAAAGAAAATAGTGGGTAGAAAATAAATAATAAAATAAATACAGAG
>BMAW01100115.1:76727-98235 GCA_019974015.1 Nephila pilipes | reverse complement strand
TGTACATAAAAGTAACTTCTTAATTAGAAGGCACAAACCATTGATCAACACTTGGAATTGAAAGCGTTTTCAAGTCGCAGGCATCCATAGTCATTATCAATACCTGGTAAGTTTTCCCTGAATTATTTGGGAGTAATGAAACAAAAATGAATGTCAATCTATTTCTTTTCATAGACTGCGGATAAATATAGGAAATTCTAATAAATTATTTCTTTCCACTTTTTCCATGACACTTTATATAATATAAGCTGCGTTTCATGAAAGTTCCAATTACCCTCTTCTCCTTCAAAAACAGTTTTTTTTTCATCATGCATTATTTCTTTCACTAATTCAAGACTGAACCTCTTATAAATATGAGTAAGTATGTTGAATTTGTACAAATTACATCAAGTTATTCTTATTTATCAACTTGATTGGCTACGGTAATATTTCATGTGTTCGTAAGAGTTTATCTTTATGAGTATGTGCTATCGCTACAAGCAGAACTCATCATGTCTATCTACATTGGAAGAACAACTATGTTTTATTACGAACAAGTGCTCTAGAGTCTTCAGTTCTTTTTATTCAATGAAGCTCTTATATGAATCTTTCACACATATAAAAATAGGCCTAATATCCTTAAATAAAACAGAAGACAGATAACGTCATTTTATTTCTACTTTACTCATTCATATAATTTGCGTATTTATGAATTTGATTTACTACTTGCTTTTTTTTAAAATCAGTAGGAATTGCATAATTACTAAGCATTATAAATAAATATTTTTTGAGATGAATATTTATTTACACCATAATTGATTAATATTTAACGGAGAAAACGTATACAATACATATAAATCTTTTTGGTATACATTATATATATATATTCTTTGGATATGTTTCTTATATTCTGCTTCATTTTAAAACAATTTATAAACCTTATTGTTTTATGCTTACATCTTGTTAATTATTCTAGAATGAGTAAAAGTTACGTTTTTTTATATGGAATTGAAAAATGTTGGTCACAAAAATACACTCGATAAATATGAGAATGAATTAGAAAATTTTAATTTTTTTAATAAAGAAAGTACCAAAATAAAGATATTTTGTTCTTTTAGAAGAAGAGCTGCAATTTCCTATTATTTTGCTTATTTTATGAGAAAAGGGATTGTTCACCTTCATCTCCTTAGCTCTCTCAAATTTATCTGAAATATTTAAAAGAAAAGTTTAAAAGAAAAAAAAATTGGAAAGGTTTTAAAGTAAAAATAATCTAATAATTTAAAAATGTTTTATGAAAATGGAGGGAATTTACACGAGTTGATGACTTAAGAAAATTTTAGAAACATTGGAAAGAAAAATTATAGATTCAAAATCATGAATTATTATAAGCAAATAAATTATGAACTGAACTAACTTTCAACAAAACATATAAACATTGCATATGCTATACATTTATTTAGAAATTTCATAAATGTATCATCATACATTAATATGCATAAAACATATAAATTTTTTCTATTTTTTCAAATTTTATGTTTTTATCAGAAAACTTAATTATTACTATTGTAATTTTATTTAAATACAAAGTCCTTATTTTTTTGTACATAATTTTTGGTAAAGCTATTAATGTTTTAAATAAGGAACTTATCAAGTTTAATTTAAATTTGTATTACTTCAATTTATATAGATATCACTATCAGCTTAAAAATTTTGAATAAGAAATATATTTTCATGGTATTAAAATTAGGTGACTAATTTAATATAAAAAATATAATTTTACGACATTTTAAGCAAATATAAAAACCAGTTTTATTCGTTTGATAGTAATAGGTTTCTTATAACTTAATTTATTGCCATAAAGTGATTAAAGCTGTCTCATTATAACTTGAGTGTGATTAAAGCTGTCTCACTATTTGTGCGACAAAGCAGCTATTTTTTTTAAAAATAGGTTTATGAAGCACAGAAAAGAAAATAAAGTTAAAAGGGAAATATTACTTAATCTAAATTAATGGTAGTTTAAACAGTTAATATATATATTTTACTTTTTAGAATCTAACAATATGTTAAAAATTATACATCACTTTAGAAAAAATAGAATGGAAAGTTATTCCCACTTAAAATAATTAATGTTTCTATTTTACAAAAAGTAGGAAAAACTGTTTAAGACTCTTAGAGGCAAATTACTTTATCAAAAAGTTGGTTTTTTTCATTTTAAGTTCTTTCTCATAAAAATATGTTGTTTACTCAGATGTGAAGAGTGAAACTAGAGCCTGTTCTTTATTGATGATATTAATACATAGAAGGCTCTTACAAGTAAAGCTTATATAATATATGTTATACTTTAGTCAAAAATATTTTTATTACTTACAGTTTCCTTTACAATATACTAGGATTTAATGTTCTTCTTAGTTAGAGACTCATTTAATGTTTCGATTTATACACTTCGCACACATTAAAGTCTTTTTTATGTATGTATTAATAAAATAACCCACCATACACACACAGCAATTATTAAACATTATTATATACTTGAATTCTTAAGTTTCAACATGGATTGTAAGATTACTTAGTAAAATGTCTTAAGGGACATATAAATTTATGTGAAATTATTATCAGTATTTTCAAGTTTATTTTAAATAATATTGTAAATTGTCTTGAAACTTTATATCTTATATGAGATATAAGGGGGTGTAATTACTATTGTAACTATTTACTTATAGTACTCCCCCATATATATATATATATATATATATATATACATTCAATTCTATATATAAACCAATATTTATTACGAACTAACTCCCACAGGCTGTCTTTTAAATTTCTCTGACGGAACTGTCACTAATACAGTGCATTAATTGAATGAGAAGAAACCTATTTATATCCGACAGAAGTCCTACTTAATAAGTACTGCAGAAAATATTCATTGTGTTTAGATTAGACTAGGTATTTAAGTGCTTATTGTCAGTTATTTAGAGTTACACTATGTTCTCTTAAAGCAGGGAATGATTGCAATTTAGTATTATGAAGCACAACATACAAACCCATAATCGAAAACTCTGCAGTTAAATATTTTATTAAGATTTTGTTCAGTTGGTATGCAAGTAATGTTTTGAAATTTCTTTGGAAATAATCGTATATTACTTCCATTTGTTGAAAGAAAAGAGATAACATTGTTTTTATGTCTTTTTCTTAAACTAAATGATTAATAAAACTACATGATCAGCGATAAATTGCAATTTTAAAATTTGTTATAAAGATAAAGTCAACTAAACTTGATTGAAGAATTATCATTATCAATAACAATTTCAAAACAGAAAATTGTGTCAAATTAAAAGACTACGACTTTTAAATTGTTATGAGTTCCGATAATAATAGCAATAAAATAAAATTCAAATTTGATTTCAAAAAAGATTTTACCATCTTTATCATACATTTTATTATTTTCACAATACACTTAATTTTGTTTTAAAACTAAAATAAATATTTCATTTGAACTTCATCAATTATCATTTTAAAAATCTTCATAAAAATATCTTACTTGCGCAACGCATTTTTTCCAGCTCTTATAGATCTGTACATTTTAAAATTTATTTTGAAATATAGATTATTTTTACAATGATGCACTTATTTTTGCCTTCAAAATATGTTTACTTAACTTTCACAACAAAGAGCTACATTCATTTAAATTTAAGCAAAATTTTTTTGAAACGGTTAAATAAACATTTGAAATAAAACATTTCTTATTCAAAAAAGAAAAAAAATAATGTACTTCAATAAAATCTTTTGTTTACGTCTTTCATGTAAAGATAAAGCCTTAAAACTATATTTAAACGCATTTTAGATGCTTACATTTGTTAAAAGTATACACGTGAAATAAATTATAATATTACATTTAATATTCGGAATTGTTAAAATATAATTTTACTATAGTTTTATTTTAAATGAACGTTAAGGTAATACATATTTAAATGTTTTTTGTTAAGTGCATAATTTAATATGGTTAAAAACAGGAATGTGCTCTAAGCTTAGTAAATAGTCATAATACCGTATTTCGTAAGAGATAGTGCTGATCGTTTCACTAAACTTAATGGCCATAAAATAAAGAAAAGGAAACAATAGTCTAATGCGGCAATTTTCTCTGAAATCGTTTGAGCCCTTTTAAAGATGGCTTTTAATTTCCCAAGGGGAAATGTAGGAAGTACACAGCATTCTTAATTATTCAATGAATTATTATTTGTGATCGTTGTTGAATATGACTAAAATGATTAAGCTCATTAATGTAGTCACTAGAAGGCGGGATTCTATTTGGTTCTGGTACTTGTTTATTCAGAGTATTACATCTGCGTTTGGGGAAGTTATTCTTAAAAGTATACAAACAATATATAAAATTCTTTTAAAAGAGATTGAGCAAAGTTTAAAAAATATTTTTGTTTGAACATTAATTATTTGTTTCATTTGAAGTTTGTTTCCTTTCCCTTTTCCTTAATTAGTTTTGTTAACATATTCCTTCAATTTTACTTAATTAATTAATCAGTATTCAATCTGACTAGGTATGGAAAAATATTTTTTTGTACATTATTTCCCATAAAAAGAATTGAAAATGCTTACTTACTTAAAAAAATTACTTCTGAAATGTACTATATTACTCATTTTCATTATAATGATAGGAACAAGCACTTTTTACTATAGATTACTATTACTGTGTCTATAAACGATGTAAATATTAAATTTTTCATGTTTTATCCCTCATTGAATTGCATAATTATCGGGAAAATAATCTATGTCATAAAAAAATGAGAGAGAGTTAATTTTGGAATTCTTATATATGAAAAGTATATAAATTCTATTTATGATATGTTAAGTTTAAAATAATTATAAATTTAAATTTAAATAACAAGCATAAATTGTTAATGTATGTTTTGATTTTATAATGATTTGTATTTAGACTTCAATATATGAGTCAAATAATATTACAATCATATTTTTTAAAATTAATTTTGATTAAAATATATTTATGCCTTAAAAATAAAATATAAAATTATAAAATGTGAAACATAGATAAATATAAAATAATTTACATATTAAATTTATTTTTCTCAAAATATCTATAATTAATTATATGAATTGAATGTAAAAATGTATTTAATATTAGATACTGTGCAAAGTCAACAGGTCTCTTTTATCCATAGTTGATAATTTATTCGAAGAACCACGCAAATCAGATTTAATCTTTTTACTATCAATATTCTAACTTTTTCCCATTGATATTTATAGTTACATGTGTGAAAAATTCTGTCAAGATATATTACATAAGAATAATTTCTTTCGGTTATATATGTGTTTCTCATTTTTTGATAATATTTACGAACACGAATACGAATACATTTTGGTATAAAAGTAAATAAAGAGGGGAAAATAAAACAGATTGACAGAAATTTGCTTTTTTTTATAATAATGAATATATTATTTAAAACAAAAACTGTTTTATTGCAGAATTTATTGTACTTATAATTAGTATATGCACTGAAACTGTTGATTTTCATGAGATGAATAAAATTATTTGTAAATAATATACTGCAGTAGGAAAGTATAATTAATGTACTGATGGCAAGAAATCAGAGTAAGTGTTAATAGTTGATGCTTTACTCTCTTTTTCTTCCATCTGAAGCTTAAGAAACATCTTATTAAGCTAATTTTTTTTATAATCTTTAAAATTATTTTGTGTCTTTACTATTAGGAGGTATTACCACAAAAATAATATAATATAGAATCTACCGTTTCTCTTGTTTAAAATGTCGTAACTTATTTATGCCTTATAAATATGAAAAAACCCGAATACGCATTAATGTCTTTCAATATATTTTAAAATAAATACTATCAATTGTTTTCTGATCACTTTTTTATTTTCGTAAATATTTCAAGATATGAGGACATAATAAATTTAAAAGGACATTGAAGTCAAAATTTAAATGAAAATATGTTTCATTGTTCAAGAGTTCGCAAATGATTTGCAGGGATAAAGTAGACTTTTCTGTTAAAAAAGCACTACTACTACTCCCATTAAAGAAGGAGATTGAAAAATTTTCCGGTATTTTCGCGAAAAAAATTATATATTTACATATTTTATAAAAGAATGGATATAAAGTAAAGCTTAGAAATAAAAAATATAGCTACCATTTTGTCATAAACTTTTTGTATTTCAAGTAAAATTGTAGTAATAAAGAAACTCGTCATTAAAATTTATATTTAATGAGTTTTCATGCACTTAATAAAATAAACACTAATAAAATAAACACTTATCCCTGAGAAAGAAATTCTGTGGATTGTTATTTATGTTTTTATGAGACTTACATGAACATTTTTATACAGGATATTTTTCGCTAGAGTATTTTCCTTCTAATTTCGAACAGAATTTAAAAAAATATATATGTTTAAAATAATTAAGATTATAACGTTTTTGAATTGACTATAAATTTAGCGTTGTTATCAGTATTAGCTATATTTAGAAGTAGATATACTTGACTTATGTGATAAAAATAATATTTCTTAAAATTCTTACACTATTAGTAGATCTGTCCTTTTTATTAACTGCAAGGACTTTTCTTAAAATAATCACCGTGGTGATCGATGATTTTCGTTATGCCTTTAAAAAAGTAATATCATGAATTTAGTCTGCGTGTTTATTTCAATAAGGGTATTGTATTCAGAGAATTTATTAATTAAAAACACTTATTCAGTCATTTTCCTGTAGTAAGATAAAGGTGTTTGTGAATAACTCCAATATCTTCTTATTTTTGCTATTTAATTTTGAATTGATCATAAATATTAATTTTTAAAGCAATCAGGAATCAAATGGTAATGTGCGAATGAAATGTGGTATTCTACAGGCTAAGATTTCGTCGCAAGGAAAATATATATAATATTTAGAATGAAATGAAAGAAAAAAATTTAAGCTTTATTTTTTAAAAATATAATTTCTTTTATCGCACAAAATTTCATACAATGAAATTTTAGGAAATATTTATTGATGTGAAAATCGAAATAATTAAATTTATTCATTGATCAATGTAAATGCATCATATAAAGTTTGTACAATTTTAAGTAATTATGATTAAAACCAATTAAGATTTAAACGATAGCTAAATATGAATAAAATAAAAAAAAAATTGAAAGATAATAAAATCTTAATGTGAGCCTGATAAGGCGTTTTTAATTCCATCTCCTTTTCTAATGTGAAGCAGGCGTAGAAAATAATATAAATTCAATAAAGTTCCTTTAATAATATTTTCTTACTATTTGCAGAATTAAGGATGCCTTGTTGTTGAAGTGAACTGTATTTATAAACAGCTGAATTATGCAACTTTACATTTATTTATCTTTTCATATTTTATGCTTGCTGGAAATTATTCTTTCTGGGTTTCACTAACAATTCTGGCACATTATTATTTTTCATATTCGAACAGAAATATATTGAAACATCATTCATAAGTTTTTGAATTTCTAAATAACTCAAACAATATGTGTTCGTCTTTTTTCTTTATATGATTATTTTTTAAATGATACTGATTGAATTTTGAAAACAATAACACTGTTTGCTTATATTATAAAACTAGAGAAAGCTTGTATATAAAGAAAGAACCTTGTGTGATTGAGTGTTACTTATTTGTTTATACAACAACGGAAATTAAAGTGTAGAAGAAGATTCTATTTGTGCAAATAACTAATGGTATTTTTGTAACATTTATTTTCAAAGTATTATATTAAAATGCAAATGATGTCTCTCCTTATGAAAAAGTAACTAGGCTTTTTTTCTTTAAGACTTATGCTTACATGAATATAGAGTAATATTATCTTATTGAGTTCTTTTCTCAATTTCGGTTCTTAAAACCAATTTGAAATAACATAAATTCTTTGGAAATTATAATATATTTTGTGCAACTCTTACATTATTATGCAATTGCGTCGTTAATATTCATTGACTATATAAGATTTTATTTTAAACTACAATTAATATTTATGGAAATCAAATATCAGAACAATACGGGAATTCTGTACATGTTATTAATTATTTTCCTCAAGGGGTTTGGGTGGGTATTCTTAAAAAGCGTAATTTATTAAGAAGGGCTTATATTTGATTTCATTTTAACTGTGTAAAGTCAAAATACGAAGTATCTCTTATAATTAAATGAGTTGTTTATATATGTAACTTGACATTATTTGGTTTAAGTTTTAGAAGAATAATTGGAAACTATGCAATATTTTCTAGTTCTAAAATTTCATACTTGGATAATTTAATTTTTAAAAATTTAGTAAGAAATAATACAGAATTCGTTTTAAATAAAAAAAAAAGTATTATTTTCTTAAATATAAGACTTTGATATTAAAAATATTTATAATATACTACAACTGAAAAGGAAATGTTATCAATCATATGAAATATATTTAATGCTAGAGCTTTGCGTTGTGCTTCTGTATTTTTTGTGAAAATGATGAGATGATGTATCTGAATATAAATAGTAATTAATACGAACGCAAATTTATTTTAAATTGAAGAAACACCTAAATTATAAAACTGTTTGTCAATGTATAATCTGAAACATTTAAACAAAAACATATTAGAATACTTAAAAATTGTTTTATATAAATACAATTCTTTGAAATCTATATGATAAATATTTTAATAAATATTTTTTACTTATATTTGATTTAAAATGTACATATTGAAAAATAGTTCAAAATCAGTTTTACGAATGAAACAACAAAAGGGTATCAGAAAGTATAATGTGTTAATACAGATGGAGAAATGAGAAAGAAAATAAATAATTCTACTTCTTTTTTAAAAGTTAAGGACAAAACCTTTGAAAGTAGGCATATATGGTTTCTTTTTACCAAATTTCGAAATACTTTAAAACCAATAATTGAATTTTAAATAAACACATAAATCAATGTTTGTAAAATTTTCTTAAATTAGAACATTTAATTTTCTTGAATTAAAAATATTTTTATACTTAATTATGTAATGAAAACTAGATGTACAGAGACCATTTAAAATAATGATTATATATACTGATTATAATTTCTCTGCTCAGTGAAACGAGTTAATTAAAGTTATTCTGATAAGAAAATTGAATAGTAGATAATTTTTTTTACCATAATGAAATAATAGTATTTGGGTACAATTGCAGACGATAATTAAAGCTAATATAGTAGGTATTAATATCTTACCGGTCATTTAGAACATTAGACTATGTAAAGGATTTTACTAAGAGTTAACAAGAGTTCCATAACTAGAAAATCATTAAATAGAAGAGTTGTTCTCTTTTTCTTACGTTTGTGTGGCATAAATGTAAATTACAGTCTTGATGATTTGAAAGAAAAATCAATACTATCATTATTTTGGTATCCTTCTCAAGATTAATAAAAACATACAGAATGAAAGGGCTCTAAATTAAAGCACATTTTCCATATTTGTATTGTTCTTAATATAAATTTCTGTTCAAATTAAGCAGTTTTCAAATATTTAACACATCAATCAATAACTCCCGAGACTAACATTGAAAACAACATTTTTTTTGCAAATTTTTTTTTTTATTCATCAACATAATACCTTTTGTTAATCACCTTTATGTGATACAATCGTTCCAACACTTTTCCAAATCTTTTTCGCAGAAATCTTTTTTGTTGCGAGTAAATAGCGATAAACAGCTTTCTGAATCATCGACTCGTTGCTGTTTTTGTTCCATCGAAAGCAATCGCGGCACCCACTTGGAAAAAACCTTTTTCATGCTCAATTTTTCATGAAGGATAGTAAATACACTTCCATATGATATCTGTGTCATCTCAGCAATTTCACGGAGCTTCACTTTACGATCTTTCATTATAATTTTTGTCACTTCACTCACATTTTCCGGTGTAACGGCTTCCACAGGTCTACCCGAGCGTTCCGCGTCATTTGTGTCGGTACGACCACGTTTAAACTCGGCAAACCACCGACAAATCGTTGCTTTTGATGGACAAGAGTCCGGGTAACATTTTTCAATCCATTGTTTTGCTTGCACGGTGTTTTTACCCATTAAAAACAATGTTTTATCAGAACACGAAACTCGGTTTTTTCCAATTTTTAAACAAACTACAAAACGACTTTACTCCAACCTCAATAACTCAGCTTTTTCTGGTCCGATCGACTTAAAATTTTGACACGTTTCAAGCAAAGGTTAGTACTCTAGAAAGATCTGGTTACTGGTTTACTACGAGCGCCATCTCTGGGTTAGTCTCCGGATTTATTGATTGATGTGTTAAGAAATTTTTTGACATATTACGTACTACATTGAAAGAATGTGGTTTATTACTTAATTTATATCACTTCTATGAGTCAATTTTCTTTGTCATATTTTTTCTCCCAAAGAAATAATTTTTGAATATTTCTGAAGTAAGTAAAAATATAAGGAGTTGTAATAAAATATTTTATAGTACTTAAAAGCTATATATTCTTCAATATTTATATGAAGTCATTTTTAGCCTTTTTGAAATATATTTATGTAGAGATTGTAGAAATACTTAGATGGATTACTTTGATTGAATACCACATTATAATATGAATTACTCTCTTGAGTTAAAATTCCTAAAGAATTCTATATTCCTAAAAGTGAGTTCTCAAACTCATAATAAAAACATAATTTCGCCCGTAACATGATTTCGTTTGCACAAGCGGTTTTCGATGCGGCAAGAGCGAATTCGTTTAATTCTTTCTCTTCTCTAAAATGAAGAAACGCTTGTGCTTTTTAAATCTCATTACATAATTCTTTTCAGAAAGATAAATGATATAAAATGGCTTACACAAATGAAATAACTAAAAGATAAAATTTCTGAGAATTCTTTCTCTTCTAGATGTAAAATGTGAAAAAAGAAAGCATGGAGATATGTAAAACTACAAAACTTTTGTACTCTTTTAAAAAAAATGCAGACTTGCTTCAGAAAACTGTAGCGGCGAAATAAAGACTTTTTTAAAAATCTTCCTTGTCTTTTAACCAACACAGCAGAGTTTAATCAGAATGGCATATTGGAAATGGGCCAAACTATATACGTTACACTAACATTGCAATTTCGTAGTTTGAATATCTTATGATGATGTTTAACTTAACTTTTCAAATTGATTTTTAAAATCATTTAAAATGCTTCGAAAAAGAGAGGGTCAAGCTCCTAAAATAAGTTTCCATATGTGGAAACTTATATTCAAGCACAGTTATATTTAACTTACATAGAAGTTAAGTATAATTGAAACTTATTGCTCAATTACACTTAACTTATATATATAAGTTAAGTATATTTGTGTAACGTTTTAGAATATTAAGGTAAATTTTGGTCATTAAATTACAAGATGAATTTTGTTCACTAAATTGCAAGATAAATTTTAGTCAATTACTTTGATAACTTATTTACGTTAGCAAAATTTTATTGGATGTGTTTATGTTAGAAGTAAAATTCATAAACACACGTGAACTATCTTTAAAATAAAAATATACTCAAACTTAAAGTATAAAATAAAAATGGAGTTTTGTACTATTTTTTCCTAATGTTAATATTGTTCAAGACAATCCAAAAGTTGTGATAATACCAAAATATGGATTATTTCCAAATTATTATAAGATACAAAATTTGTTCAACTTAGAAATATCTTAGTTCCAATAATAAATCAAAGAGATAAATATTTAAGAAATAAAGAAACAGCACTTATTGTATTTCAGAAACATGAATAAAAGAAAACATTTTTAAAGAGAAACTTTTTAAAATTATTAAAATAATCTTTTTTCATCGTTCAAATTGAACTAAGGATCTCTTTCATAAAAATATAGAGTATTTTTAGTTACTTTGTTTTTAGTTTACTTGCATTTTATAAGATAATGATATCCTAAAATATGGAAAAATACAAGAAATTTATTTTTTTTGTGCCTTATAATATCTCATAATATTAAAATTTAAATCAAAACAGAAAATTTCTTATATTAGCTAGTATATTCAAATCAGTTATAATCACTAATTCTCCTGCTTATGAAGTATTTGCTTAAATTAAAATTTTATTAATGTTATTTTTCTCTTGTATTTGTAAATTTATGCCTTTATCATAACGTGTATTGATACTTATATTTATACAAAAAAGAATGTTAATAAAGAATTTACTTTAACAATATTGAACATAATGTAACGGTAGAAAAATAAACATAATTTTTTCATTAAATATTTCTTAATTATCTTAATATTTATTTCTTATGTATTAAATAAAAACAATGAAAAAGTGTTTTACTTAATTATTTAAACATTCACTTGAAAGATTATTTTACATCGTGGGGCCTTGTTCTTGCTAATAATTTCTCTTTCAGTTCACGAAATTGTTCATATGAATTTGTCATTACGCAGTCTAATTAAATTTTAAAAAATGATGCTGAGTAATTGCTATTACTTTTTAAAAAGTGGAATTTAATTTTTGCTTATGATTAAATTTAATATTTTGATATATATTCTGCTAATTTGTTATCATAATCATCCATTCACAGGACAATGTAAGAAAAAAATTATTTCTATTGATCACTATGAGGAGGAAAAGTGAAATAATATGAAATGATTGATGCAAAATAATGCAAATGAAATATAGAGATACGAAAAATAGTTCAAAAAGATAACAAATGTTAATAAGGTATGGTAGGTATAAAATTTAAAATATAATTCTTATTAAAAATGACTTGCAACTATTTTAATGAGCAATCATATATGATTGATTTCAAATTTTTTTCATCGATTTGCTATAACAGGAGTTTCTATCCTGCGCCCATAAGAACTTGAATTATGCAGTTATCGAAGGTAATATTTATATAATTACAATCATATTTCAGGAATTTGTTTACTCTCACAAACTGATCATTACGCACGCAATTATTGTAAGAAGAAAGTAATCAAGTTATGTCTTTTACTCCTTTTGTACATTTCTCATTCTTTTTACAACATAACGTTAACAACTGATAAACGCGAGTGCAGTCCAGATAAAGAAACAAAATATTTTCCTTTAAATTCATGATAATTTTGTCACAGAAATAGAAAAATCATTTATTAAATAAATTAAATATTTTATTTAATATTAGTCAGTACAAAAATTTATAATTTATCTTAAGTTAATGCATGGGAAATATATATATATATATATATATATATATATATAAATAATAAAATGACATATTAATGAAAATTTAGGTATAATGCAATTAATAAATTGTTTCATGAAAGAACTAAAAGATTAAAATCAAATTCAGTTCTTGTTTGCGTTAAAAATGGAATTAAATATTAAGATAATTAAATGAAATTAATGCATTCATGTTATATCATATATTGAACGATATTTCTACTGTGTTGCATGGCAACAGTGCTTTATTTAATTGTTGTATCTAAATATGATAAATATAAAGGAAAATTAATATATATAAGTGATAGCTTCTATCTTTAGAGGCTTTTTAAAGTTATAGGGAATCATTGTAGCTCGTAGATCTTGATATTTTCTCCTTCTCTCTAATAGTAAAATAAAAAATATTTTAAAGAGATCCTTCCCATACGTTCCTTTAACAAATACCTCCTGTTTTAAATTAAACCGAATGCAATAGTTGAAACTAAGAGAAAACTGATCTTGGGCTTCAATTGTATTTTTACGTAGAAAACCATGCAAATTGTCTTTGGTTATCTCGTTTTATATGAACACCTAAATAAACACGAAGAAATAGTGATAAATTATATTTGATTTATGTTAGTGTGTTAGCCATGTACATCCAATTCAATTTCTCTAAAAATTTCTGACTAGAACTTCGTCTATAATTGCAGGATCATAAAAAGAAAATAGTCACCACTGATTTAAAGTGAGTAATAAAGTTTACAATGAAAAGAATTAACGATATCCCTTTCGAGGTTAAGAGCACGATGATAAAACTATTTTATTGATAGTTTTCGCTAAATCTATAGTTGCGAAACACTTTGAGATTTGTAAATTGTATGTTTTCTTTGGTTTCCTACAGTTAATATTAAAATAATTGATAACAAAATTTATGTTAAAATTTTGAAATAGAAAAAGGTTTGCATAAAACGTTATAAATGTATAATAATAGTTTTATAGTTGTTACATAAATTGAATAAAATAAAATTTAAAGTAATTTTTAATAAATTTTTCTTTTCGCCTTTCTGAATTTGACAGACATTTAAAAACGTTTTATGTATATCAAATATTTCTAAAAGTAATAAAGGATAGCGTTTTATACATATTGTATAATAACATGGAATAAAATCTTATCAAGTACATTCCCAGAGTAACAGTGTTTTTGTTTTTAAGAAAAAATCAAAACGTAAATTTTATCATAATAAGGGAGAAAAAATTTAAAAGTAAAGTTTAAAATATTTTCATTGTTTCAATAAGCTAATAATATCTGACACAATGTATAAAAAAGTAATATTTTTTCACAATATTTATAGATAGTCTTCATTTACATGTTTAGTTTTGAAAAACAAATACTTTACTTGTAATGTACTTTAAAAATATCTTTGAATAAAACTATGTAAGTGAATAAAATTAATTTGTTAAACTGAGATTCAAAAACTGTTTTTGTCCGTTTAAAATCCATCTTTCCCTGTTAATGTGATTTTACTTAAAAAAGGCATCGGAGGATAATACGGCTACTGTAATTTCATACTGAAAGTGTGAGGGCTGCAATAAAATTAAAGAAAAAAATATGGTTGTTAGTATTATCTTTCCTCCAAGTCCTTTCCTTTTGAAATAATTTTGGTTGAACGTTAGATTTTCATTTTCAAATTTAATATTTAGAGAAACACCTCTTTTTCCGGTATATAATTAGGTCCCTTTCTTACTTTTCTTCAAACATCCATAATATAGTTTTCGCTAATTATCAGTGTTTTTAGAGACACTTTGATCAGACCATGTAAAAATATACATAGAAAAAGCAGAAGTGTAATATTAAAAGTAATAAACGATGGAACAAAAAAGTTGTGACTTTCTTTTTTCATTATTTAATTCTTTTGCCATCTTTCATTCTAATTAAATAGTATATAATAACTAGACTTTAAACTAAGATATGTAAGAGTAAGACAAAATACTTTTTTTTAATCACTAATGAGTTGATAATGTCGTTCTCTCTCGAATTCCACTTAACTCGTTCATTTTAGATTATGATTAACTATTAAAGTCTTAGCTTAACAATTATTCGCTCTGATTCAAGCACTTCTCACTAACAGTAGATTCGTATCTTACGACTTGAACTAAGAATAACTTCAAACCAAATATTATTCCTAAAATTTCAATCTAATTTACTAATAACACCAGCTTTCCGTTATCCTCCATCTCCATTTATTTTACTTTCAAATTTATTTTTTTACATACTACTATCTCAAATTTAATTCACTGCTCTTCTCATCTTCATTAATTTTCTGAATTACGTTTGGTTTAATTTTATACAATTTAAATTACTGTAAAGTCCAAGAGATTAATGAAGACTAAATCGCAATCAGCCCAACGCCATAAAATTAGCATACACATATTAAACTCATTGTTAAAAGTAATACATCCATAGTGACCCTATTAACTACAGCAATAGTTTCCCAAAAAATATTGTGATCATATGTCATTCATAAGCGATTTGAGAAAATTCTTCACATATTATTGATCAGAAAGAACACTGGGTTACTTTTCTACGATTTTTTAACCACCCCCAAAATGTAAACTTCCCAGAACAAAGAAGCAACGACCACGTTGTAGGAAGTCAGGAACCGTGATTACTTCTCCTCAGGAAAGGATATTCAACAAATCTCGTTAAGTGCCCTATTTTAGTTTCTCAAATTCATTTTCAATGTATTAGGGTCATCTGCTAACTAAATTTGATATTAGCTATGGAACTGCCCAGCGACTCCAATACCTGCACTGGCCATATTTTCCTCCGGTTTCTTATTTTAAACAGAATCTTCTTTTAAGTATCACTGACCAGAGATCAAAGTGCTTAGAGCTTTACATAATTAATACCAATGAAACTATTTGAATTTCTTACTTGGTGTAAAATAATTTGAAATTTTTATAAAAAATCGCATTTCCTTTATTTGTTTCATAAGCTCTCACAATGAATATTTAAATATTTATTACATGGTCTCTGAGAAATATATGTTCGTAATAATTTTTTATCACAGTTGGGTAATAATTATATATATATCCAGAAAAATTTAGTATCCAGTGAAATTTTTAAAAGCTAATATACACTTTAGAATTTTGACATCTGAAGGTCTGAAAATTTTACTTATTATAATAAAGTAAATTATACATAAATTCACATTTTTTTTTAAAAATTTACATTATAAAGAGATTTATAATATTTTAAAACGATTCTTTTACTTCAGTATTTTACAAAAGCTTGTATTACATAAAATAGGGTGTTTAGGCCAATTTTAAAGTATATGATAAACTTTAGAAACTTTTATATAATACAAAATTATATAACTATTAATGTGATTTTTGCAGCTATGTTTTTTTATATAGTGGTTTTGAAATTCCGAGCTATTGATTTAGAGAAAGTAATGTAAACTGTAAAATAGATTGATTCATTTGTAAATTACATTATGGCTTCCCAACGCTCAAGTTTGTTATTTATGGTTGGATATTTTTCTTTATCTTAAAAAATATTACTAGATTGGATTTATTGTTTTAACATTACGCAAAAATAATCTTGAAATCTTTTACTTAATTGCATTATTTTGTGTTTTTATCAAAATTTCCATATGAATTTTTTCTGAACTAAATAATATTTTATTAGAATTTTATGAGACAGAATTCTTCATTTGAATTTAGAATCACGAACGAATGAAATCATGCCGATGAGAGAGTGGATTTTATTTGAGCTGAACGGGAAATGGAAGAAACTCAACTCGTTTCCGAATCAATAGTTTGCTTTATCACTGTCCTATTATAAAAATAATAGGAAATTAAGTGATAATGCACCATCTAGGATTTAATATCTATTGGTTTTTCAGTTATCATGTTTTAAGACATCCATTTTAACGTCTTGGTAAAAGTTTTATGCTAAGAAACGTATTTTTAGTCAGAATTAATAATTGTTACGAAAGTGAAAATTACTTCATAAGGTATGTGCTTACATTCGGAGCACATTTTTCAAAAAAAAATTTGGTCTATAAAATAGTTACAATGGTCTATAAAACAGTAAATTCAAAAATAGTTTTCATAAACATCTTTTTTCATTTCTCAAATTTTTGCCATATATTAATATAGTAAAAATATAGTAAAAATTGACATTTACGCTTAAGTTCATGTAACAAATTTTAATTAACATATTTCAATTTTTAATTCAACAATAAACTTAACATACATATATATGTGTTGCATAGCAGAAAAATGCAGTAATCTCTTAAACTTATTATGTTATAACAAAACTTATAAACACAACATGATTAAAAAAAAAATATATCGATTTTTTAAATAAAAAGCTCCAAAATAAGCAGTTAAATACTTAAAAGCTATGTTTGAGATTTACAACGTACCTAGAGATATATAAAACATTGTAGTAAAATTTCATTTGAATACATGAAATGATTTTTAAGAAAACATATTTTTAGCATAATACAAAAAAATAAAATCGCAGTTGTCCAGAAAATGCGAATCTATAAATCAAAAGTAACTGAAGAAATAGTTTGCAGATGCACCTACAACTATAATAAATAAATAAGTAAAGCTAAATTCGGTATTCAAAAAGTATATCGTACTTTCATATAAAAATGAAGAAACAGCTATTTAAAATTCATTGCTAACATTTATGTGGATTAGTTTCGTCTCTGAAAAATTCCACTTCCAGTCGCTTTAAATTGAACTTCCATTTAAAAATATAGGCTATTACTTTGTTTCTAGCTTCCCTAGAAACAAACTCAAACCAGTTTTGAAATCGAAAATATAAGGGCTTTAATAAAAAGTAACAAAGAGACTTTCTAAAATTTTCACGAAAACGGGGATTTTTGGGGAAGCACATACCTTAAGTCATTGATCAGGATTACTTAAATATATATACCTTATGTCATTTTTTGTCAATTTATACACGATATTGAAGTCCTCATATATATATATGATATGTATGTATGTATGTCTCTCTGTCTATCTGTCTGTCCATCCATCCATCCATCCATACGTCTATCTATATATAATATTATACATAATATCAAAATGAGTTAGTCTAGAGTTTCAATACCAACTGCTCACTATGATGTAACTTTATTTAGGAGGGGAATAATTTGTGTCTTAGTTTGAAATAAGTGTTTGTTAAAAGAGCTGTATTTTACATAAAGACGAACTTGAATGTTTGGAATAATGTATACTACAGTGATTTTAATAAGAAATCAAAATGTGCAGAAAATAAAAATGAAGTCTAGATGATTGATCATTGATACTAATTGTGTATAATGTATTACTATATAATAGCGGTGCTATTGTCTACACACACTATACAAGTTATATAAAATTATTTATTTCATAGAAATGATTGTTCTCTTCAGCTGACCTATGGGAGTTGTGTATGTTTAGATAATTCTAGCTATCTTAGATGAAATAAAACTTTACCAGTATGCGCACAGAATTATTATTAATGAAGAGCAGAAAATAGTGTATCCATATGCGTTTTAACAGCCTGTATTCATTAATTTGTTTGTTGTAATAATTAATTCAAAAATCCATACTTGTATTTGATTTTGATATGTTGAATTGAAATAAACTTTCATATATATATATATATATATCTTTTATAACGAAAATATACCCACAAAACGAAAGGGGCAATTTGAGCAGTTATACAAATGGAAATCTAGAAGCATTCGAAATAAGACCCAGAACCGAAGAACAAGTTCAGGGAAAATACTGGAGCGCGTGTGAGAGATAGCGCAATTGCGTCAAGAACAATTAGACGATACACGAGCTGAAATGAAGTCATGAGATTAGAACACGACAATCACCGTTTTACTGTCAATAAGACAGCGATGAAATGACCTACAACGCCAACAGAGCACATCGAGCATTGTAGCTACATCAGTCTGCGTCTTGTTTATGAAGTTGATATTGAATATTATGCTCATTCAAAAGTGGTAATTGGTGCTATGGACAAAGAGATGCCGTATTGTCATGCTTTGAAATTCAAAAATGAACCGTGCGCATGGTAGAGGAAAAGGTACAATACCTGAAATTGACACCACGGAACCATTGAACGGTTTTGCTTATCGCTTACGAAATCAGATTCTAACGTGTTCTGAAGTCCATTCAACATTCAACTCATGCTTTCAAAATGACATCAGTTCGGAGACAGAAATAGTTCAAAAATACTAATACAAATGGGTCAACAATACAATTCACATTTAAATCAGAGGCCAAGTTTATCATAAAATAAATTGCTGTACCAATAACGAAACCACATAGATTTTACAAATCTACTTTATGGGCGGCGAGGACTCGAAACACTAGACCAATCAGGGTAGGATGCGTTGTGGCTACAATAACTTGATTCATTCTTTTGCCAGACGCATCGTCAGAGGAGCTGAATGCTCTATTGAATGACAAGCAATGAATTGTTGAAAATATTCAAATCCACATGCACAAATTAGAAAGCGATAATCACGCTATTGTTTAATCCTGAACTACCAGCAGGAGGAACAATTCGTAGATTCAATGCACCTTTGCTCTGATGACGTTGCTGGAATCACTGGTGCACGTACGATCGTACAGGAGCCGAAATGTGATTCTTAGGAGAATAATAATCATTCAGCTCATTGCTGATACACACCAGTTCAATGACGCTCTCAATATCGCTAATCTTCTGGAAGGACAAGACGGATAGAGCATAAATATAAACAACAAGGATCCGTATCAGGTACTATCATTAATTATGAATTTGATCATTACACTAACAAAACAATTAAATTATTAAAGTGAAATTAATTTAAATTAATATTTATGAAATATATTATTAAGGGCCGAAACAAACAAGAACGTTAGCTCCGAAGTTATTATGCGTATAGATTGATGATTAGACGCGGGCGGACAACTTTGATCATTCTACGATTTCGAGAGCTTTGTGTAACAATTCATGGTCGACATGTACGCGAAGATAGAGGGCGAACAGGTGAATACGTACTACGATACCTAATCAACAAAGCTACGTGTGGAAAGTACATTCCTTGCGAGACGCTATTGTCAGCAACAGACGCCGCCGAATGTGGTTACTCTAACCGTTCTACCATCATGCAGACAGCGGTCCACGTCATATGCAAGGTATATACAGGATGCTCTGACTTTCGTGCGCGAATATGGAGACCGTGTTTATTTATCACGTTCACATGCTAATCAAAATGGCCAGAAGTTACTTTGCTGTTGCCAGACCAAAATGCAATACATCGTCATGACATTACAGCATGTGTTTAGACAAAGCTGAAGTCTTTAATAAACGTTTATACTAAATTACATGTATTCGGTCCCACACGTTGCTGGATGTATTCGAGAGGTAGCAAAAGCGAGGATTACCTCATGCCCAATTTTTGGTTTGGTTAATCACAAAATCCGTCCTGAAGAAATAGATAATATAATTTCTGCGAAATTCCGATCCGTCTACTGTCAATTCCTGTTTTCAGTGAAAATATATTAATACCACGAATACCTATTATACCAAGATGCATTCAACTGTTAGCTATTGAATTTCGATGAGTTGGCATTTGCAATGACTATTAATAAATCCCAAAGGCCAAACAATGTTGTTGTGGCTTAGATTGTGAAGCACACCATGTTTTCCACACTGACAATAATATACGTTGCATGCTCTCGTGTGGAATAAATCAGATTTGTTTGTATTAGCTAAAGACAGTGTAAAAAAAAATATTGTTCACCTGTGCAGCATTAAAAGAGAATTAATATTATGTAATGATTATGATATAAATGAATATCTTTTGATAAACTAAAAAAATTAATGTTTGATTGTTTTGTTATTTTTTACTATTCCTCATCGTTCACAGCGCTTCTATGCCTTTTTCATCTCATATTCACATCTATAGCTTCCAATAAGGTTGTTGTTTTTCTCACTGAGATTCTCTAGAATTATTTAGCATAGGCCAAACAACGTTTGCCGGGTCAGCTAGTATATATATATATGTTAATATATATATATATATATATATATATATATATGTATATATATATATGTATGTGGCATACATATGTATGTATATGTGTATATGAATGTAGCAAAATATGTTGTGTAGCCTTAGCCAACGCTGTATGCTCAACAACATGTATGTATGTGTAACCAGCAGCAACATAACTTGCTATGCTGTATATGTGTTGACCACACATATGTATGTATGTTATTATGAATGTATAAAATGTGTTGGCTCTTATATGTATATGTATGTATATAACAACAATAATATATGTAATATATGCTCTCTCTTCTTTCTTCTG
>BMAW01100115.1:51451-73951 GCA_019974015.1 Nephila pilipes | reverse complement strand
TCAGTAAAAAAACTGTTAACAAAAAAGAGAAGAAATTAGTAAAGAAATTGAAATATAACTAGATGAGAATCATAAAATGAGTAAAATTCTTAGAACAAATGGATTAATTAACTTTAAGGGTCATTGAAAGGACACTGATAGATTCCGTAAGACACATTGATAAAGATGACTTTCCTGAAGAAACGTTAATATTTAAATTAAAAGAGTTTTCCTTTCAAATAATTATTTAATAAGCTGAATAAAGACTTTGATGTCTATATCATATCAATAAAATACAATTCGTGCAGATGACTCAATTGAAATGATGGACAAGAAAAATGGCTGCATAAAGTTGATAAAAGATGAGAATATTGAAATGCTTTTTGTTTATTGTGCTATTATAGGTAAAACTTTGCAGCTAAAATTATTTATACTGTTCTTAACGAGGTACTAAAATCACCTACAATGTGTATGAATTCTAAAAAGCAATGTAAAATGTAAGCGTCTCATGAAGCTGTTTTGTGAAGATCAAAATAGAGACTATGATATACTTTTATTTCCCAATAAAATTAGAAGGCGTTTGAAAGGGAATTTCTTAAAAAGATTTATTGAAATATTTGATATTCTTGATTACCTTTTAAAGGACAAACCGGAATGAAACATTTATTAGTGGTAAGTTGTAAAACATTTATGAGTTACTCAGCCGATTTATTTAAAAAACTAATTATAGACAACTTGAAGGATCAAATAAAATTCTTGTCAATGCAAAAGTGCATAGATATTTCACTTAATTCCTTATTTTAAATTACATTAAAATTTGTCTTTAAACGAAAATTTTGAAAAGTTTTACTAACTCCTAAAATGAAAAGTGACTATGCTGTAATTGTTATTGTCGACCATTTAAAAATTTCATACACTGATTTAAAAGAAAGATTTTTTTTTGATTTAAGCAAATTGATTTTGTCTTATGTTAGTAGATTTGTGTGATGCTCCAATGCAGTAATAAAAACACTCTCAGAGAGGAAACATAATGACTAGTTAAATCTTAAAGCCCTGTTATCGTTTCCTTTAATCTCTACAAACGCAGCGATAACATGGCTTTATGATGAAATATAAAAATTAATTACCCAAATTAAAACTGATTTCCAAAAAATCCTCTTGTTTCCGTTTCTATTTTCATATTTAATTGAGAGTGGATTTAGTGTCATGAGGGACTTGTTAGCCAAGGAAAGAAATGATATTAAGTATCACCAGAGGGGAAAAACTTGAGAATGGATCTGACTCAGCTGAGGCCTAATGTAAAATCTCTCTGCAATTAGAATCAAGCTCACTGAATTTAGTATGCGTATCTAAAAATGACTTCCCGTTGTATTTTGAAATTATTAAATAATTAAATAATGATTAAAATGTTGTTGTAAAATCTTTTTTAAACATTATTTTGTACTTGAACTTCAAATCTCTATCACGATTTGAAAATTTATTTCTTAAAATTTTTTTAACTGTTTCCTAGTGACTTATTTCTGAAACCAAAGTTCTGTGTCCTGAACATGTAATTTGAGCTCTAGAGAATAATTCAGTTCTTGAATATAAAAAAGTGATATGTATGTTACATGTAGGTCATCAGAATTTTTGAAAGGTTTATGTGTGGCATGACAAAAAAAGGGTTAGAAAACACTGCTCTAGAATCTCCTTTATTTAAGCAATAAGAGATTTATTTAAGCAATTTAACGATTTAGAGGATCTTCGAATGTGTATTTAAATAATAGCGAGAATATAAGAATGGTATATATTAAAATTTTCTTTTTGTCATTCACATGAAAATTTTAAGATCTTCATTATTCATTTTGATATATTGTAATTTTAAAATGATAGCACTTATGATCTATTACATACAGGAATTTCGTAATGAATTTAAAAACTCTCTAATGTAAAATGTTATTTGATTTACTCCATATGACTATTCTAGAAATTTTCAGATTAATATCCTTTTGGTCCTACAATGAAGATATATATGATGGGAAAACTGAAGATTTAGAGTGAAGTAGAAAAATAAGAGATTACACCTTTTTTTCTTCTTATTCATGTACGATATAGGTAATAATAAATAAATTCTTAGTTACTTTCCCACTAACTTGAAACGAAAACTGTATGGGATCGTGAATCCATAATTCAATTAAAAACCTCACTTTGAATGCTGCTAATAGTTTTTTTTGTTGAATTTTAATTGAACAGTTATAAACTGCTGATTTTAGAAAAATAAAAAATTGTCAATATGGACAATAAGTTTAAATCGAATTGATTTTTACTTTTTAAGCTTTTTTTCACTCTCGCAGACATTTTGTACAGATAATAATTATTTGCATAAATAAGTGAAAACTTAGTCAAAAGTAAATCATCTGTTGTTTTAATAATTAGTGTTTGAAGAAGAATACTCTTCCTATATTACTAAGTTAATAAACCCGAAAATGTAACTGTATAAAATATGTGTACAGATTCATTATTTAACATGTCAGGTAGCAGTAATTTTTACGCTTAATTGACAAAACCCTTACCACCTAATGTCTTCCGTCTAAGTCAGCAAGCTCTGAAATTGTGGCAACGGAAATACCATTATTGTAGAATTTAGTTGCTAGGATAATAATTTAGTGAATATAACAGCTATTTTTAATGGAACTTTAATAACTCTCTCTTACAAAATTTAGTTTGAAAGCTTTGATTTAGAACATAAGATTGAGTTATCAGGCTTATATATTTGAGAGTTAAATTATTGAAAGAAATATCATTATTAATTTATCGAGACATGTTATGCACAATTTGTACAAATTTAAATTTCGATTTCTACAAGAGGCAATCAATTGCAGGCGTAACTTGGATGAAACTGAAATAATTTTTGAGGACTACGGCTGATCATCAAAAGATTTTAATGTCAATAATAATTAAATGATAGAAGCAAAAATATCATTTATTGAATATCAGCAAAACTAACAAAAGTTATTCGAGGAATTATAAATAAATTTTTATGAATTAAAAATAATAGAATATGATTATATCATACACATGTAACCTAAGAATCTCTTGTGTTTTTTAAATTGAACATTTAATATATAATAGATAATATTTAAGTTCTGTAAACTAAAGATTTAAATTCAGAGATAATTAAATTTTCATACAAATCATGTTAGCTTGTATAACACTCTTAAGTCAATTTTAATATAAAGTGTTTGCTTTGCTAATTAATTACAAATGTGATAAAACTCTAAACTTAGTGAAACTGTCACGATATGATTTCTCAAACATATTATACGTACGGATATGTTTTTATAAATATATAATTTATTCTTGTGCAACTTTCAGATACGTAGTTTATATAAGTTCTAGCATAGAAGGAAGAAAATATGTATTTGAGAATTAAAAAAACAAGGTAGAAATCTTAATAACGATGCATTAAGATTCATAAAATGGTTATCGAAGATGGAATGTTACAGTAATTTTTTATGACTCTTTCAACATAACTCCGAACCACTCAACATAAGCTGTTAAGATCGATTATAAGCTGTTAAGATTAATCTTAAAAGGGTGTTTAAATTTTACTCCTGCCTCCCAAAGCCCTCCCCCCAATATTAGGCGATTGAGAAGGAATAAAACTCTATGTTACTCTCTCAGAATACAAGTAATTAAGAACATTAATATTTTTGAACAAAGTGAATAATTCTTTTAATTCCGAAGCTGCACCTCAGAATTTTGTAGCATTGTCAGAAAAAAGGTATGCTGACAAACCTCGGAGTGCAAAAAATCTTTTAAACATGGAATCATAACCTCTGCCGATTATTCTGTAATTAACTGAAAATGTACCGCCTTGGTTACAAAACAAACAAATTTTCAAGCATAAATCTTACGATATACACTTTTTCTCAGACTTTTATATTTTATTAAGAATGGGCCATAGCAATTTAGGCCAGTTTTAAAAATGGGAAGATTGATGGTTACTCTCTCTTTTTCGGTAAAAGTGCCATAATTTGATTAATCTTCCTAGGCTTAGCTTTAAAGCATGTTACACACTTATAAACAGTTTTACGAATAATATCGCGCCCACCCAAAGGCCAGTATTCTTGAGAAATAGCACATAACAAAATTTGAGGCCCAACATGGTAATTTTTCAAATGAATGTACAAAAAAAATCATTTCAGTACATTTATGGTTTTCAGGAAGCAAAATAGGGTTTTTCATATCAATTGTTAAATTGGTGTTCTGCAATCGACCACCAACTCGTATAATGCTATGATTATCAATAAAAGGGGATAAACAATTTACAATGAATTCCTTGATTCTCTTACTTCCTGTTAAAGCTTTTTCTCCCTGTAAAATGCTTGCATTTGTACCTATTTTATAGGAAACAGTTTACCTCTTTTTAACTCTGCAGTTGTTAAGAGTCATTTTTTCTTTAGTGTAACCCTTTACATTTCAGATAAATCTGAAAACAAAGCTTATAATTCTAATTAATTTTTCATAAGAATTTGCAATATCAAAAATGTAATCAAAACCTGAAATTTCTCTAAAAAACATGAGTTCATCGATCTGAAATTTACAGTTCTCTTTCACTTCTTGTTGAAAATATTGTTTCATTTATGGAGAAATATTCACATTCAGCTTTGAAACACTCAATATTTGACAAAAATTCAGGCCCATTCCACCACAATTTTAGATGTTAAATTTTTTCAGAACTAACACCTCGTGGTATTAAGTCAGCTGGATCATCATTAGTATTCACATAATCCTATATGAAGTATGAGAAGTTCTAAATGAGATTTGATAATCTTAAGAATTTTTAAATAATACAAAATATTGTTTTATAACATAAAAATAAATTATTAAATATTATGCATTAAGAAATTCTGCATTGAAAATCATCAGGATCCTCACCTTTTCAATAAATAAAATTATCAATGAAAATATTTTGAAGAGAGAAATAGAGCTAGTACCAAAACTTTTAAAGTTTGAGTTCCATTTACTCTCGAATCAATTGATTTAACTATTTAAAATTGAAAAAATATTTAAATAACTTTCATAAATCTACATATAGAAGATGAAACACTTATAAGACAAACAAGGATCTATGTACTTCTATTTATTTTAAGAAATTGTATTATGAACTGATAAATTCAGAGATATATCAAATTTGACTCAAGAAAAATAACAAAGAACTAAACAGAAATTAGAAATAAATGGAAGTTGAAACTAAAGCAATTCACGATTAATGACTAAATCTGAATCAACACTGGAGCATTTCAAGTAAAATGAGTTTCAGCTATTGAAAGATAAAGCAAAATTTACATCTCCTGTTCACGGCGTTAACTCAATTAATTTTTTTTCTCTCCATTATTTCTTCACGATTATTTCAGAAAAGAGCATTATATACATAACTATAAGATGTTATTCTGTTCTGTTCTGTTCTTTTCATAAGCCAACTTCGGGAAATGAAATTTAGCTGAGTAGAATTAAATTATTCAAAGTGAAACAATAAATTTAAAGCTTGCGTCTCAAACTGAAAATCAAAACAAATCTTAATATTCTTATTAGAACTTAACATAAGCAGCGTAAATCTCATATGTTGAAAAAAGAATTTTCACAATAACATTTGCATAAAATTGTATTTCCCATGATTATATGATGATATTTTTTATATTATTATACATAAAGACTTCACGGTATACATCATCTGAATGAACATTGAAGCTTTTATTTTGAGAAGCAGCTTGAGATTTTATTTATTAAATTAAATTGATTTAGCAATTAGATTTTATATTAATGAAATAAGAATAAAAACGGGCCAATAAAAATACTGAATTAAAAAATTAAATAACAAGAATTTAAAAGAAATTTAGAAAGCCGTGGGAATAATATTGATAAGTAAGGTTTAGTGAGTTTTACAGTAATTATGATTCAAAACAACTTTGCCGACTTTTGTATTTTTAATGATGTTCCATAATTTTACAAAGTAAGGATGCCCTTACAACGTAATATTAAATAACAACAGAGAAAAACTACAATTAAAATCGAGCAACTAGAGCCTTTAATATTCTATAACGCATTTTCTCATTTTTCGGAAATAAGGTTTCCCTCATAAACGTGAGAAATGGAAAATGAGAAAAGATTGCTTGCAATTACATTGAAACGAGAAGTAAAAATCATTAAAGCGAGCAACTTTTTCTTCAAAAGAATTGTTCTTTCTTAGAAATTAAGATTTATTCCGTTTCATGTCTGTTAGAATTTCTTGGGAACAATGTTAGGCATTAAGATGTGTTATTATTCCTTTAATGTCTTTTCTGAGTATTCAAATTAATATATGCATCAAACCTATTCCTTTTCTTTCTTTCACTGAAAAGGGTAATGTGTTATTCTGCTTTTGAAATGAAAATATTTGTCTCTATAAGCACGTCTTC
Source organism: Nephila pilipes (assembly GCA_019974015.1). NCBI lineage: Eukaryota > Metazoa > Arthropoda > Arachnida > Araneae > Nephilidae > Nephila > Nephila pilipes. The sequence continues at coordinate 67,532 of BMAW01100115.1, read as the reverse complement.
AGGCGAGAAACAATTTTCATTTTTATATTTATATTAAATTATGGCATTTGCTTTAAAACTGCGTATGAAGCCATTAACTATGTCTGCTCTTGCTGAAAATATTTAAGCATTTTTCTTTTGAAGTGTAATTTAAAATTCACTGGTGTGTATTAAATATTTTTGACTCTTTGTTGAATATTATTATATCATAGCATAAAAAAAGAAATTAAATTTAATCTTAAAGCAAATTACTGGTTATATGGATTCTTGAAAAGGAAGTATAGTAAAAGAAACTAGATTATGAGGATTAAAAATCTCTCTTATTTACGATGAAATAAAGATATTAGAATATAAAGCACGTCTGTAAGAGATAATGAAATAATTATAGGGCATTGACCAACTTTTATTTAAGTGTCGATTGCTCTGGTATTTTGTTAAGCTTATGTATTTTAAGATAACGTGTTTTGAGTTTTTGTCCGTATTACATATGAAATATATTTTTAATATGTAATACGGACAAAATGAAGGATTTGATTTGATATAAAGTAGACTACAAAAAGTATTTTTAGTGTATGAAGAAGGTGAATTTTCTATTTAATACCTTAGTCTGAAAATAATACATTTGTCATACATTTAACAATATTTATTGTACAATATATTTTACATAGTTACTTATGACCTCGCCTCAGCTTTTATTTCATCTTGTAAATATAATTTTTGATAATTGCATTTCAAAAATGGCATTTACAGTCGAAGACCTGTAATAGTGTGTGGTTCACTTTAGACACAGATTTTATTTTTTTTCCTTCAAAAAATTTGCAGAGAGAGAAACAGGTGATAATCAGAGGATTCTAGATCTGAAGAGAATGTTGGATGCAACAGAATTTACTGGACGAGTTTTACGACTTTTTTGCCGAATAACCAAAGCAGCATATGATCTGGCATTTTCAAGATGCAGTATGATGTGCTTCATATTGAGCAACGCTATGAACATCCATTTGCTAACAGTATCTATCCTAACAGAGATTTTTTTTTTGGTTTTAAAAGCTCATTGTGCATTTGTCTTTGGACGTCTAACCATATGCAGAACATTCTCTTATTCGAGCTCAATCTCGGCTTAGAAGGGACGAATAGATTATTTGTGCTCCCAGTATACACTTATCTATGATGTTATCGTAGGTAAGCCATTTTTAATCACCAATTATCTTTCGGTCCAATTCGGGTTTGATTTTGTTCCGAGGAAGCAGATATGTGTTTGTGACGATTCTATTAAGCACATAATTCTCACTTAATTCATGATACACCCACCTGGAAAATTTATATACCAATCCTACAATAGGAAATTATATTGTTCAATTGATAATATTGAATGTAGGAAAAATGTAATATTTTCATTCCTTTTAAAAACAGGTCGAACTTTTTTTAGTAGATCTAATGTGTTTTTCTTCAATTTAATTTCAAATGTAAAAAAAAACAAATTTTTCAAGAAGGCGTCATATTATTTTGGAGAATAATGTTTTAACTTATAGACAACGAAGCCTTTTATACTGAGGAATTAAAATTACCATTAAAGCTTTTCCGGACTTAAAAAAAAAGATTAAATATGTTTATAACAACATTTGATAAATATTTTATTTGCAGAAATTCTTTTTCAGTGAATGTAAAATAAAAGATATTATCAAAATGTTGCATAAATGTACTGTTTATAAGATTATTTATACATTTAAATGTAAATATTGTAAATGTCCTAGTTGCTGAAAGTATTAATTATGTGGTAATGTGAATCGTGATATTATGCAAAAATTATACAAAATCCATTTTTTGGAATCCATTTTAAATTATTACCGAGTTTTATTCTCTATTAATATTAAATAAGGAAAAAATAGTCAAGAAAAATCACTTCAAGTGTTTTGAAAACCAAGTAGCAAGAAAATGGCTGCTTTACATTTATTTAATACATCAGCTTCGGGGAGGGGGGGATTCTAATCAATTTTTTTTCAATTCCTATTCAGAGTAAACTAAGACAATGAATCAAACATTAAAATTCTATGATGATCCATTTTTGATATTAATTTTATTTCAAGCCACCAAAACCTTAGTGATAAATAATATTTTGATAGTTAATTATTTATTTGTGGGCACAACATTATAAGGGAACAAATTGCTCAATTTCTTACTTATTTTGACTTTAGTATTTGGAGTATGGGATTTTATATATTTAATTTTTTTTGAAAAAAAAATCAGAATGAAAAAAAAGTTATATCCTTAAAGTTTCAGTATGGACCAATCCTTTTGGGAGGTTACTACCCCAATATACTCCTCATCACTATGCCATTCCTGAACTGAAATTCTAATGAATGATAAAAAATTATATTCATCCATATTTCACAAAATATGGAGGAAAAGTTGATTGTTGAAAGGGTAAATGGCGGGAGTTAAATGTTTTCTATCACAATGATTAATCCATGGAAACTTCCTTCGGATTAGCACTCATTGAATTCGGAAAAATGTTTTAAATAACTTCGATTTTTATATTTTTTCTTCTTTATATGCGATATTAAATTTCGTCGTAAGAAACAAACTCAATATCATTGTTATTTCAAGAATTATCGTGAAGCTTTCTTCTGGAAATGAAAGAATTTATTTAATTGACACACAAGTATTTTTAAATGTAATTATCATTCATGCATACTATACTACCTACCTAAAGTAAATATTAGAGAGATAATTAATTTTTTGTCATGATCTTGCATTTCATTTCCTCATCAAAAATAAATTAATTACTTTTCTTCATTAAAGATATCTCATATAAATTATTTTTAAAGTAAAATATCATAAACTGTGAATCTTCGTCGAAAGATAGCATATTCTTATCACATGTAGCTAAGAAAATCATGAACTTTTAGAAATGGTACTTTAATAAAAATGATGATAATGTTTTTTTTTTCGAAGCACCCGTAGAAGAATAAATATAATTTTTGCACTGGCGAACTTAGTCTTCCTTCTTAAGAGTCCTGATTTCTTACAACAAGGAATAGTCTTAAGCAAATAATCTCAATAATCTTCCTCCTCGAGACTCATGATAATTTACATAAGTAAATAGTCATAAGCGAATAATCAAAAATAATCAAAAATGGAGAATTTTACTAAAAATGATTTCTGAATAAGGTAAACAGAAATTTGTGTAAGTTTTCTACATATTTTTTAAAAAAAATGTGTAGAAAAAGAATTGTTATATAACATTAGATAAGTGATACGAGTAATTTTTATGCACAAATATGTATGGTTATAATAACAGAACGGTTATTTTCATAAATATAATTTATAATACAGCTATTGAAAAGTACTATATTAATGAACCACTTTACGACTATATCACTCATTAATTTAAAATTTAGAATCTGAATTGGAATTCCTAGTTTTATAATTTAATTTATGTACATAAAAGTAGACTCTAAAATTATTTGATTTTCCATTATTTTATCAGCATTCATTCTATGTACTTTTCTGTAAGAAGTTCCTTAAAATGCTCTCTATAAAGATTTAAAATGAAAAATGAAAGTTTTCCCACGAAATATTTGATGAACAAATTAATTTATAATTCGGATTATTAAAGTTTCTAATTATTCGCCATATCTATAGCAGTGGTGATTGACAAGTGAGCTCTGCATGAATGCTTCACGCTTGTCTACTACTACTACTTCAATGTATAATAGTACTACTTCAATGTATAATAGGTTCACATCTGCAGCACTCCTTTTCTCGATTTCATTATACAATTTTCTTAGAGGATGTTGTTAGCGATGTATGTAATTTACTATCAGTGCTATTAACCTTTCAGTTTGTTTACATTGAACTTTTTTTTATTAAAATTTTGTTAAACCCAAATTGAAGCAAGTCTGTGTTAATAGAAATAAGACCTATTATTTTACCAATTAATTAATTATTTGTAATGCTCCTAGTGCGATACAACACATGACAATTATTATTTAAGAATGCTGAAAATTTTATTGCTACAGATTTTGAATATTAGAACTTGACATATGGACAGAAGATAAAGACAATGCTTAGAGTTCGATCACAATAAATATGGATAACATCATTAAAATTTCAATAAGTATTACATAATTACTTTCAAAAACATTTCTAGTTTAATAATTATATCATTAGGTTTCTGTACCATCATAAGAGGCTGCGGTAACTCCATGGTAATTGTGGTTCTAAGTTATGACTGCAGTTAAGTCCTGATTCCTCGACAGGGTGTTTGAGTTAAAGAATATGGCTCTGTGTACTAAATATGGTATATGGCTCTGTAACTGAACCCCAAAACTTCTGTGTAATGTAAGGTGAGATAAATTCAAAGGATAAACTTGTACCACCCAACCGTGATCCGAAATTACAATATCTTTAATAAATTTTATATCGTTTTGAATTGAATATCAATTAAAACTAAATTTACATTTTTATGTTTGTTTCTTAAACAATGAAGACTCTTTTAGCTATTCTCATACATAGTGATATTAAGAAATACAATGAAGGAATATGTAAATATCTGAGATGTGTAAATAAAACGATATATGAAATTTTATCTAATTTAAGTACAAAAAAAAATAAAAATAGTAATTTTTCTTCAATAATAAAGATATTGCATGTGCCTCGTTTATTTTATTACTACAAAATTTTAAATAAAAAATATTTTTATTTAAAGTTTATTTTTATTTAAATTTTGTTATTTTTATTTAAAATCTATCATTACTTCGAATAATGAATACTTTTATTATTTGAAATGGAAATTGATTAAAAATTTTAATTCAAAAGAGTGTTAATAAAACAATTCAATTCTTTATCGAAACAACTTGGAAAATACTTTAAACTGTAATGCAAACATTATAAAAACATTTTTTTTAGATTTTTATAGTTCAAATGTGATTCAAAGCAAGATAAAATAAGACATTTTTCTTCTCAGAACTTAAAAACAGACATTTAAAGTAAAAATCTTTAAATTCAAATATAAAAGAAAATTACATTATTTATTAATTTGAAGCATACTTTAATTTAATTATACTACAATTTTTTTTCAGATTATTGCAACTAGTTCAAATTCTTATTTAAAATATTCTTGACATAAAAAGCATTTAAAGTGTAAAAATGTGCTTATGAGTAAAATCGAATAATGAAGGGCATATATTTAACGTTAAATAATAAAAATCATCGAAAGAAGATTTTTTTCATAAATTATCATTAAACACTAGCAAAGTATTTGTAATTATAGTATTAATGTACAATAAGATTTATAATCGTATTTCATTGCTTATACGATTCTTAGTATTTAATGAGTTTTGTTCATTACATTTATGGACCTTTTAGAGTCTCATTTTAACTGAAATATTGAGCGATTTATTAAAGGTAACTTAGTTATTTTAGTTCTCTGTTCGTCAAGTAAATGTCATTCCTTTTAATTTTAAAATTTTGAAGGTATTGTTACAAAAATTATGGTCATGTGTGTAGAATGAAATACATCACTCTACATCCACAAATAACGCTTACAATAATAAATAACGCTTTATAAACGATACTCAGGAAATGAAGCACATACAACAAAACTTGTACATATTAGCAACACAACGGGAACAAAAGCAGCACAGATCCGCAACAAAAATAGTTATAAAACAGCACTCAGCCGCATTACTGATAGATTCCTCAGCAGATCATCGACAAATTTATCGGTTACACTACCGATAGGTTCTTCCCCTCCATTTTGCATAACTGTATTTATAGCTGTTCGAGTCAGGTGTAATATTACATGGACAATTCAGGAAAAAAGTCATAATTTTTCTATTAGTAAAAAATTCGACAAGATTTGAGCATTTTCACTTTGTCGCCAAATTCATCAAGTTTCTCTCTAAATTGCAAAAAATGCACGCCTGATTATTTGCCAAGTTTGCAGGGAGGGGGGTCATTATTTCAGCTTTCCTTGGTATTTAAAGAGATATCTGTAAATGTCTATTTTCTTTTATAAGACTAACGTTGAAGAAAAGCATCATCTCAATTTCGCAACTTTATCATAAAGCTATATTAAAATTAATTTCATTAAAATACTGGGTTTACTATTTTAATACCATGTAGTACAACACGTTATACTAGAATAAAATGGTATAATGTGCGACAATATTTAAAAATTATGCAGATTTCAACCATAATCTCTTATTCATTATTATGCATTAGTTCACTAACACCTGAATTATCTCAGGTTTATCTCAGGTGTTAGTGAAATAATGCATAATAATGTTGTTGAAACTAGAGAGAATAGATGGCGCTGCGAGACACGCGAGACTTTCCCAAGATCAAAGTTCAGGAAGGTTTATCTCATGCTCAGAAAATAACTAATGCAGATTGTTGAGAAATTCAAATATGCGAATTTTTTTTTATTTTAATATTCGTTATTCGTGAAGTGACATCTTAAAATAAATAACTTAGTGACGTCAAGCAAGTCTGTTCCATGAAGCAAGTTTTAATTTGATGTGATCAAGAACCGAAAGAGGAAAGTCGCCTGTCTGGCAAGTATGAAAATTTTTCTTACTTATGAGTAAGTGTAACTTGTCAATTCTTGTTCACACAAATGTCAGGTTTGAGAGCTAAATAGCCTGCGATGGATAAATGTAACGCAGTTTTCGTTTTAACTATTTAATTTTAACTTAATTAATTTGAATTATTGAAGTCAATTTATATAAAATTTTAATTATATGGTTTTCCTTTTGAATATATAGGTATTCTTAAACAATTAATTTTATACAATTTGCAACATGTTTCTTTTTGATATTAAGGAAATAAATATTTAAAAGGAATTTACCGTACCATATCATATATTTGTCTAATTTGAAAACGTACTTTTAATTCTTAGAAGGAGATCTAGAGGTCTTTCTTACCTTAGCATATAAAATTCAAATTTCATTAGATAATATTAAGCAAAAAAAAAAAAAAAAAAAAAAAAAGAATACTGCGGCGATAATACAGCTTTATGGGAATTTCATTTCTGAAATGCGTTCAGTATTTAATTAAAATAATACCTTTAAATAGAGTAAAACATTTTTTTTATTCCTTAAGTGGTACACGGGTTTCAAAAAAGTAATGAAAACCAGAAAAAGTGTGACATTCAGCCAAAAATATAAGTAAAATTTCAGACAAATTATGCGGTATACATAACACGGATTTATGTATTAGCATATTCTACGCAAAAAAGGGGTTACTATCGTTAAGTGTCACTGGACAAATGGTCTATATAATCAAGCTTCTGCAGTTTCCACAAGCAGAAAATGCATTGTGAAATTTGGAGAGAGTCTTTTTTTAAATATGAGTATCTAGCATTATTTATCTGAAGAATTACTGTGGTACGCCTTAAACGAATAAACACGAGCCAAAGTCAAACCTATGCAGTAAAATATTTGAATGTGAGGCCTATTGTTATTCATAGACCAGGGACTATATTTCTTAGAATATATTAAACTTCTAGAAGATACAGTCGATATGGCCTTAATGCTACAGATGAAGGCTCTTTGGAGAAAACTTCTATGAATCTCCGAACTTCTTTCGGCATCTCATCGCCAAACTATCAATGCAGTAGCCACAGTAAACCTGGTATCTAGATCAAATATAGACAGAAGTATTTTTCTCGAAGGTTTGTATTCAAGAAGTCAAACATACAAGTAAATTGGATTGCAAGTCAAAGAAGGCCTGATTCTTTACTGATAAGTCCAGATTTTATTTGCAAGATAACTCAGGAAGATTATTGGATTTGAGGATGCCTGAAACTCCTTAGTATCTTAGTCACTCTTATGAAAGAAACATATAAGGGCGTATAACATATAAACACTTGATTAATTGTCAGATATTTGATAATAATATATTTATGTATTTTATATAATTTATAATGAGCTTTATTCAGGAATATTGAATGCAAAGACGGCACAAATGATTCCCTATGTATTTTGTTCCTAAAAAGGTAGATGAATATAATCTTCTTTTCGTGCAAATAAATTTGACAAGAAATGTTTGTATTGAACTCCTGATGGAATTATTATTTAATATTTTTAATCTCATCATTTACTCATCATTTATTTTATTGATATCGAATATAACGGTTGAATGTGGCTGAAGTATATTTTCTATTTGTTAATCAAGATTACAGGTTTTTTTAACCTTTACTATAAATAAAATAATTTGATTTAAAAAATGTAGTTATTAACTAATCTGTTATCAAACAAACTGTTTTTTCGTTATTACCAAAAATTGTAATTATAAAATTAAGTTTTAAAAGTCACCCACCCACACACTAGCTTTATCTAACGAATCTGAACCTTTCAGTGAATGTTGGAATAAATCAACAACTACTGCTTCAGCAGATGTTCAATCTTACGAGGTATAACTATTAAAGAACGAGAATGACGCTCATACAGAAGAAGTTCGCATGCGCCAAACACAATGATAGCTGTTTAACGTAAATGCAGCACCTCTCGTTTCTGTAAACAAATCCGTAAAACCTTAGCCTTCATTCGCATTAGAATTAATTTTGTTTCGACAGAAAAAACGATAAGTGATAAAGGAATTGTTGTGAAATTTTACATGAAATTTAAGAAATCTGTTACTAAAACTTATAATTTATGGAAAGAAGTGTATGACAATGAATGTTTATCTCGAGCACATGTTTCTGAGTGGTTTAATCGTTTTCAAGAAGACTTTGAACATAATTCATGCCTTGATCACTCTTTTATGTCATAAACGATTGACAGTATCGAAAAACATCGGTAATCTGGTTCCATCTTACCTTCAGTTAAATAATCGTGCGATTGCTGAGACTGTAGGAATTGGCAAAGAATCCATACGGCAAATTGTTCCATCAAGACAGTGCACCGACTCATTCCACATTGCCTGTCAAAAGGTTTCTAGCCGAGTAGAGCCTCCCAGTGTTAGACCATTCACCTTATTCCCTAAATCTTGAACCATGCGACTTCTATCTGTTTCCTAATGTAAAATCTACATTTAAAGGAACAATATTTGAATCTGTAAAGCTGTGAAAGATAAAACGGAACTCATTCTGAAGTAACTGACAGAAGATTTCCTGCACTGTTTCTAAAAATAGAAGATTCGCTTGGATTGTTCTAGAGATAGAAGAGGGTGTATATTGAACTTGATAATAAATAAATATGTATGGAATCAAAATAAAATGTTCTATGGTGTCAGTCTCGTTATTTAATAGCTACACTTCGTATTTCTATATTAAAAAATTCCACGGTAGGAATAGTTATAATTATTGCAAATATTTAGATCTAACATGAATCAAAAGAAAACTAATTTCTGCATAGGTGTATGGATGAAAACATCTATTCAAATTTGTTGAAGGAATGTTTATTAGTTATAATTGAAATTAATTTAATTGGAATATAATTTATAATAAATGAATCGACTCTATATATTATGAGTATACAAGGTAGACTTTCTTTCAGAGCATACATGACAACATAAATACATATTCAATTACATCCCGAATTATCCATAAATATTTAGCTATTAGTAATTACATATTAATTTAAAGCTTAAAAAATCAAATTATATGCAGTATATGGATATATTTCTGTGCATTATACATTCATAAGAACAATTCAAATTTTAGAAAGTGGTTTTTTTATAAGTTAATCTAAGAAGACTCTAATTATGATCTGCTTAAAGAAACACATTGTGACAAGTGATTACAGCCGCTTGTGTTTTTCTTAGAAATGCTATTGAAGGAGGAGAAAATTAGTTGTAATTTTTCAATCTAGAATGCAAAAGAGGTCTGATGGGAAAGTATAGGATCTCAGAAAAAACAAAACTATAATTAAATTAAACTGTTTAAAACTTTTCTCTTTGTTGACAATGGAATAAGAAGCCTCTTAACGATTTACATTTCTCTTCAGGAAATAGTAAAAAAAAAATATTCACTAACATTCTCTTTCTTTTTTAAAGGTTTTATTTCATCTTCTTCTTTTGAAGGAAGAAGGCTTTTGTGATGAGAATTTGATTGATGACATTTTAAAAGGAAATAAACAATTTCACGCATTGTAATCAATATTTTTCTCTTTTTTACTCTTACTTTTAAAGTCGACTCTAATATTTACGTTACTTTGTTGACAGTTATTGATGTTTTCGAATTTTATTTTAAGGAGTTTTATTTTTCAATATATAAAAAGAACTTTTAAAATATTTTACTTAAAATTGCAGGATCTTGAGTGAAATGAAGAAAATGTAACATTTTATAACAGAAGATAATTTAAAAATGCGAAAAAGTTGGTTTTATACTAAGCTTAAGCACTCAAGTGTTTAAAGTTTTCATTTTTTACTATAAAATTGCTATATAAAATATACATTTTTTACAAATAGTTACTCTAAAACATGTACTATTTTTAGTTGTTTGCAAGCCATTAGCCAAGCATTTCGTTATTAATATAAAAATTGTGCTATTTTAAAAATGTTTCTGAGAAACTTAATATATTCCAAGTCCATTTTTTTAGCGAAATAAGTTAATAATGAATAAATTCAGTAATGTCATTAAATCTAGACGCGAAATTAAAAAAAATGATTAGTTTGTAAAATAATTTGAGTTTATTAATTTTATTTTGCATAACTATCATTATCTCTTTATAATCAATCTCCTTTATAAATAATGCATGAATTATGTATAAAACTCAGTTTTGAAAATTTCGTTAATTTTGTACAGTGTACTTTAATACAAAGTCTACGAGAAAGATAGATTGTATTGCGTCTTAAAATACACTAAAATGACTCATATTTTAATCGTTCCCTCTCATTTATTGTAACATGATACAGGAATGTAATTTTGAATTTTTTTAAAAAAATTAATACATTTGATATTTGAGATTGTACTAAACTTTATTATTTAAAGATTTCTCTTTTAATTTTGAAGCAGTGCGTGCATATAAGAAGACTTTAAATAGCCATTTTGGACTAGAAATAACTTTATAATTTTTACACATGTATATTTGAATTCCTTGAAATATAATTTAAATAGACTTTTATCCCTCCGTTTGCGTTAGTTGTTAGAGTTTATATGAATTATAAGCTCAGAAGATGTTATTTTACTCTCATCGTAATAGATAAAATATTTTTTCATTATATAATCAAATGAATGTAGGAAAATAGTAGAAAAAATTCATATAGTAGGAGACATGTGATAGTACTGCATATTTTCAGGGACATTAGCCTTGAAAATAATAATAATAAAAAGAAAGGCATATTATATGTAAGACTTGTTAAGTTTATATCGTAGTATAAATGCTTTTACAAGTAATTTCATGAACTAAGGAAGATTGAAAAAAAAGGCAATTTAATCTTCAGAAATTTACGTAGAATATTGCAGAAAAGAATCATAATAAACTATTTTATGGAATCAATATTATTATTTAAAATCTTAAGCACATTTATTACGTATATATTTCTAATTATACACAAACTTAGTTATCCTGCTTATTGTATAACGCCTCCAATTATGAAAATGTAATAATTTTAAAATAAGAAATAGCCATTATGCTATTGTGACATAATTCACACTGTCTATTTCAGTGGTATATATTGAAGGCATATATTGAGTGGTATATATTAAGGGAGGGGTATATATTCAGTGGCATACATATGTGCTTCGTAAAAATGTAATTTATTAATATTCATCTTGTGATATTTAAGCTAAACGTTAGGATTCATTACATAGTATGTATGTGGTTCTGCAGGTTTATGTGCGTGTTTATGTTCGAGTGTGACTCATGGAAAATTGTGTATGTATCTGTGAACACCGTAACGAAAGTCTCCGTTTAAAAGAGTTTCAGGGAGCGATAAAGGGTCCCAGAAAGAGAAATAAATAACTCTCTCCTCTACTACGAACTAACGACGTATGGAGAATTATGTGTTCAATGACTTTCCACCAATCTTTCATTTGTGAATTATGTATATATATATATATATATAAGTTATTATTTTGTACGAAATCATATTAAAATCATCAGATTATAAACTACAAAAACAAAATAATTAAATAAAGCTTAAGAACTACAAATATATTAATATATTACTGAATTAATTAAAAAAAAATCCGTGAATTATCAAATAATAATAAAAAATTTAAAATATTATACTAAATTTAAATCATACAAAATAGTATTATAAAAAGCATAAGTTTAATGGAATAAAAATTATACTTCATAATTTTTAATTAAAATGATCAAATCATAAATCCAAATCTATAATTTAATTAAATTGAAAGCTACCCCAAAATATAATATCTCAAGAGAAAAGAAAATGATCAATGAAAAACAAAAATGAAGACATTGTAATATAAATACTATTCCATACTTTGGAACATGGAACGTGTGTTTGAATCTGTTACATGAATCTAACCATGACAACTTTAGTTACTGCATTAACAATTAAGGTATGAACCAAGAATAATAAAAATTTTAAAAAAAGAAAGAAACTTCAAATCATAAAAATGAAAGAAGTAAACAAATACACATTCAAATCAAAGTAAATAAACACAAGCTTAAAAATAATTTAAAACCATTAAACGCACTTAATTTATTTTTAAGACCTGTAAATTATAGCTTTTACCTCAAATCAGATTGACTTGCTAATCTCATTCCAATAAAGCGCAATATCACATTGCATATTGACCAAGCTATTGATTTATTTATTGAATATACAAAATTGATAGAACTAAAAACATTTTTAATTATTTTTTTAATTAATTAAAAATCTAAACTAGTGCTTTTTTTAAATTTAATAATTTTTGAATTCATAAGCTTAACATAAAACAGAAAAAGGAAGATTAATAAATTTCATAATAAAATATTCTACTAATTTGTGACTTCCTCTGGCGGTCAAAATTAAAAAAAATGAAATAAATTTTTTAACAAAATCAAAGTATCAAACAGACATTTAAGTAAAAAATAAACTATCACAAATACATATTTAAATACATAAATCTACCCCACAAACACATATTTAAATGTATATACATTTTACACTCACATATTTATATATATATATACAGATAAGAATTTAGATACTAATTATTTTTAATTAATCTTAAATTTTTTAAATGTAAAATAAATAAAATATATAGGATCAATTGCTTTAATGCAACTAGTGATAAACTTCTCATGTTTTTTTTTATTTATTACAACAAATAATATGAATTATTATTTCTAATAATATAATTGATAATAATGTTTGTAAAAATAGAATATATGTATATACGAGCATGTGATGGTTTGGAAATTATGCAGACTTTAAGATGCTAAAGTTTTTTATCTGTTCATGATCAAATTCAAGGGATTTAGTATCGGAAGTCTACACGTCGTGCACACTGATGCCAGACTAAAGTACTTTGGAATGGGATTGTATTGTTATTGTCATAACAGCTAAATTACCATCCTTTACTTTAGGTTTTGATTAGAGGGTAAAGCGTGAAATAGTTTTATGACCAACAAAGGAATTGAATTGTGATTGGAATTTTAAGATTGAGTGATCTCTGCTTATAAAATAATCTAACGATTGAACGTCAGATTCGAATTTGTAAGGCAGGGAAACCAAGATTTCATGGGAAGTAGATCTTGGGTTAAGTTATAATTAATTATACTTACACATACACGTGTGTGTAGTTTAAACATGTATAATTTAATAATTAAATTTAATTATTATAAATATTGTGATAAAATAACTAGAATTATTAAATAAATGACTATGTGTTAAGGATTGTGATTCAAAAATGAGTTTAAAAATAATGAGAATAGACAAACCAAAAAATATTAAATTCTTTGGAAACTCTGGAAATTTTGAAAAGCATCAGATACAAATAATGGAGATGAAAATGGTAAATTGCTTATTCGGGCTCTAGAATTAAATGCACGTTTAAGCACGTTTTATGGATCAAAACTTTTGGCAATACAAGTTTACAGGAAAAAAAAAACGTAGAAGTACATTTCATGATATCAAATTCTAAATGAACTTACTTAAAAATGATTTCTTACACAATAACTTATTCAATAATAAGTAACGCTGACCGTTATTAATATTAAATCGTTCTTCAAAAACATTTGACTATTTTCTGCATAATTATACAATATAGTAAATTCTCTATTTTCCTTCCTTTTTCACATTCTGGAATTATTTGTTATGTTACCATCAAGAATCATAATTGAAAAATACTAAAAAAAATTTAAAAAAACATTTAATTAAATTTTAAAATTACTACACAAATATTTCAACTTATGTAAGTCAAATTTTAAAAACGATGTAATAGTATTATTATCTATTGGCTTTAATTAGAATTAAATTTTTTTTAATCTCTATAATATAAAAAATATTTATGCTATGTAGTAACAGTATAAATATTTCACTTCAAAGACACTTGGTTTTTTAGAAAATTGATAAACATCTTTTATTATATTTTTTTAACTTTCCATTTTAGATAGATCTTAAAAATTAAAAGGATATTTTAACATGTAGGAATTGTTGTAATTGGTATTTTAATTAGCCATGACTTCTAAATTTTTCGGAACCAAATTTGTAATATGTAGGATACAATTAAATATTATTTTCCTAAATTAGACATATGGATATTGCTATCATAGAAAGTACCCCTATTAACAGGAAAATTAAAAGCCTCTTTTTTGTCAAAAACATAGCTGTAAATTTCAATATCAGTAACTTCTAATTTACGTCTAAGTAATATAATTAATTTTTGTTTTTGTGTATTAAAATTAAATGAGCTGGATAAAAAGATCAATTAAGTATTTATCGATTGTTATTCTTATAATTAAGGATAATAAGGTCAGCAAAATCAGAAAATTAAAAATTCCATTTATTTTTATATTTTTGTTCATAAAAATGTTGACAGATATTAACGAAACTACTGCAGACTGGTTACCCTTGTTATACAATTTTATTTATATTATTTATCATTATATTTTATATATTTTTCTTTAGGTTCTATATTAATTACAGGATTAAACTGGACAAAAGAAATAAGATTATAAACATTACATTTCTTAAAAATAATTAAAAATACCTCAACAAACATGATTATATCCATACATACATGATTATCTCTATCTATTGAGTTAACACGATCTTCAAAATCATAACTATGGATAGAATATATTTCTGCACGATTCTGAAAAACATCTAAGCTTTTCAAATAGTTTTAGTCTTATGAAATTTAGATATTAAAAGTATGCCGATATTTATTATTGATTTGAAAGCTTATTATTTAGAAAGTGCTGTAATTCTGTGATTAGTTTTTCTATAACAATTCCTGTTTCTTAAAAAAGCATTACTTTTTTAATTTCACTGTTAATCATTATATATTAGTAATTGATATAATTCAAAAATAATTATTTGTAAATTTAGGACATAATTTATTACTAAATTCTCTTGGAATTCTATAATGGACTTTTTCATTTCATTGATTTTTGTGCTTTCTTTGATTTTGAAATTACTGTTAAAAATTTCTCTCTTAATATTGTACTTACACGCTTTTCGAAAGGAGACGCAAATTTAAAGAGCAATTTAGTAATAAAGTTACTAAAATGATAATTAAACTTTTTCTTAATGTATTAGCTATTATTTGAGAATATAAACCTAAAACATGTAACTCTCTATTCCTCATATCTCTTAATACCTCATTTTTAGGAATTTTTAAATTGTCAATAAAATTGAATGTTTTTGAGTTCTTCTTTTAAAAATTACATATGATCTATAATTGCATTTAATATGAATTTGCGTACTTTAAAATTTATTATAGTCAATTATGTAACGTGATCTATTTCTTCTTATTACTATATATATAAGCCTTTGTAATTTTAATATTTTTTCGAAGCCTAAGGTTTGAGACAGTATTTAAATTAAATTAACTCCATTATTAAATTTTTCTTAATTCTTTTCTGTTCAGATTTTCTCTGGTCTTTTTTTGGTAAGAATGTGTTTATATGTATATATATAGTAAATATTCGGTTTTCTTATAATACAATATTTTGTATTTTTAATAAATGATAATTCT
>BMAW01100115.1:0-46451 GCA_019974015.1 Nephila pilipes | reverse complement strand
CTAATAAAACTTTCAATAATTACAAAATTAAAATAAACAAATAGTAAAATCAAATAAAAACAGCATTAAAGTTAAAAATATATTATCTAAAATTTAAAGCATACCACACAAGTTTTATGATGCAAGAAATTCATTAAATTGCTTAAAATACATTATATACATTATTAAAGAACATTCGGGACTACATATTAATCATGTAAACATTATAAAATAAAACCAATGATTTAAAAAATTAGAACCAAGTTCAATATATCAAATATCTTATCAAGACCTATAGGGCATATCCCAAGAGAAAATGAATAAGAAAGTAAAGTCATAAGTGATACTTTTGAATGCTGTTTCTTACTAAGGACTCAATATGGACTGGCTAAGGATTACACTAGTGGTAAGAATTACTAAGGACACACTTATGGGTCCACATACCCCACTTCAGGTAATTTCTTTTTAACCAAATCGTATGAGACCAATAAGCAGAAAATGTAATTCATTAAAGAAATCTAAAAAAAAAAAAGAACATGTAAACAAAGGAAAAAATTCTTTTAAACAAAATTTAAATAACATAATCAATGAAAAAATTCTATACACATTTATATGCTTTATCAAATAATTTAAACTTAAAAGTGTTTTAAGACTTTTACTACTAAACGCACAAATGAATTTCTTAAGGAATTGTTTCGACGTGACTCAATAATGTGCCTTATAATTTTTTTACTCCAAAAACGTTTAATAGTCAAACCACGATTCATTGATTGATTTTACGAAACAAATGTTTATATATTTATCTGTGTGTGTGCGAGTTTGTGTTGTATATATGTGTCTATATTAAAAACAGCCACATATATAAATAATGACTGTTAAAATTACATAAAAAAACTCGAAATATATCTAGTGAAATAAATTGAAAATAATTTTTATTGGAGTTTTGTTCACTGCAAAATAAACTTTGAATGAACATTATAGAATTATGTAACTGTATCAATTTGAGGCAAATGAATAGTTGTGGATTTAAAATCCAAACTATTAAGAAGTGCAGTTTGAAAAACAGAGTTAAAGTTAAAATGAAATGAAAAAAGTTTATTTTATTTGAAATATCTCTCTTAATAAGTACTCGTATTTAGCATTTATGTGCCAGATCAAGCATTTGCTTCTAATAAAGCATTTCAATTGTTCAATTGTTTCTTGGATAATTTATAAGAAAATGTTTTACAAAATACACCTAATTTAAACTCTTTTATTACAAGTGAACATTTTCATACTTTCAAATGTCTATTTATTGCTCCCATATTCTGAAGTGACTCACTTAGTCACACACAGATTCTGTTAGAAACGTTTTATTCTCTAATTTCTTATTATGTAATTTTATACAAACCGTGTTTACTGATACATGTTATTTACTTTTAATACTAGTAAATGGAAAATAATACATTGGACTCGCAGTGAGAAAAACTCATTTTGAAAATTTGTACTATATTTAAATTATTTTTTACTTACTCAATTTTGTTCATTAATGTTAATTCAGTTTTTAGTGACATTTAAGCAGTTTTTCCGTCTTAATAAATCCAATTTCATTTTTCTTTCACAAGAACATTTTTTGTTGTGTTTTCTCATTTGATAATAAGCTGATATTAATGAAAGGCTTGAAAACGCTTACGTTTATTGACTCAAATCCTTTTTTACAGTGGCATTTTCGAATGTGGTAATTTAAGATACTTCACCAGATATTTTTTACTGGAAAGTAAAAAAAAAAAAAAAAACTCCAGTAGAATAAATCGTTTGCCGAGTTTCTGTTCTTTTAAAATTAATTTTTTCCTGTGTCAGCTCTCACTAATTTAGTTGATGGTTTTCGTTAATAGATTTTTTTGAAAGATACTTGAAAGATTGCTGTCGTAATCTTTTGAATTCATTCAAAAAGTTTTTCGATACTAGTTTTTCCTTAGAAACTCGGTTTTCTGAAATTTCGTCTGGTACAAAAACTCTTAACTCCTTAAATTTTTTTTATCTAGTTTCGTATCAACAAAATCAATTTTTCTGCAGAAAGTTAGAAGATGTAATGAATTAAAAAATTTATTTATATATTTTCTTTTTTTACAAAGTCTTCAACCAGATAAATCTTTTTCCCTTTCCTTTCAGAGTATTGTCATCATACTTGTATTTTTACATTTGTGAATTTGAGAAAGGAAAGAAATATATTAAATTATTTAATCTCTGTTTCAAAGAAACTGCATTCGATTTTATATCCTTCAATCTTGAGATCTATGATTTGGAAATATTATAGAGTATTTATCTTCCCTTTATTTATAATGTGTATAGTAGTATCTCATCCCGATTATAGTAGCTCATATCACGTAGTTTATACAGTAGTTCATTGAATACAAAACACAAATCCGTTTTTCTTTCTTCAATTATAAAAAAAATACACTAGTTTTTACATTTATAAGATAAAATATTACATATATCTTAGTTTATGTACCTGCAAATGCTACAAATTAAAACTCCCTTTCTTCTTTCTTATTATTTAAGACCTAAAGTTTCGAAAAAAAAAAAAAAAAAAAAAAAAAAACACATATAAAACTTATTGACATGTTGTCAGCTCTTTTAACGATTGTAATACATATTGGCTGACAGGTACCACAATTGTTTTATACATTCTTTTCAGCCATTTTCATTTTTATCTATTTTGAAACCTATGAACATGGTAGTAAGAATTCTGTAACTTTTGTTGTGTTTCTAAAGTACTGCCATTGAATTTTTATAAAAACAATAATTTTTAAAAGCATACATAATCGATTATATATTTTTCGCCAACTTTATGTCTAAAACTAAGAGTTTATCAAGTGTTAAGTGAAACTACTACTCAGTGTATCTCATTAATCACTTTAAGATTAAAATTTTAATGAGTTAACGTTTTGTAAAAATATATTTTGAAACTTAATATTTTATTTTAAAATATTTATATAATAACTTACTGTTATTACATAAATAAATATATCATAAAGGAATGACTTTTTTAATGCAGCGCATTCGTACTTAAATGTTTATTGTTATTAGAAATTCGAATAAACTTAAGAGAAATAGCCCATATTTTAAATTTAATATTTTAAGCCATTATTTTTCAGTTAAATTGAATTAATCTCTGCAAATCTGTGGAACAATTACTATCTATATATAAAATTAAAATCTTTAATTTCGAAATAATTTCATTTTGCAATAATTGAAGCTCAAGTTCTGAAAATATTAGTTACGATGTGTCAATAGTTCCTTTCCTGTAAGGTTAATACTAGTTTAACATTATTATGCAGTATACTAGTGCTATATTTAATGCAATTCTCGGTTAATAAACTGAATTCTTTTAAAAAGTAACATTCTTATATTACTTGAAACAAGTGCTTTGTAATTAGGGAAGATATTAGATAGAAAACAAAAAGTACTCAAATTACAATTAGGTACTTTTAATATAATGCCTCTTAAAATATAGTAATATTTTATTATTAAATTAACTTCCTGATTCAGGTAATTATAATTACTTCAGGTAATATTCAGGTAATTATAATTACTTATTCAGCAATTTAGGGATCAAAACATTGATGGAAAAAAAAATCAATTTTTGAGTGATGTTAAATAACAATATGTTAGAGTTTTTCTTTTTGAATGTTATATACATTTATTTAGTTACATAAATTCTTGTTTTATTTTTAAAATTAAATTATCTTAAAAAACAATCATTTAGAGTTAAAGAAAATTCAAATGTTAATGTGAAATATACACATTAAATAATAGTCAGATATATTTACCGCACTGAGAAATTAAACTGAGGTTAATTTTGGACCACAGCTTACGTTTGAGATCCTTTATGTTACTGGTTTAAGTTATTAAGACTATTTTTAATTTTTCGAATTTACAAACTCTAATTAATTATTCACATTCTTAAATCTAAATTTTAAAGCTATTATTTAAATTAAATGTGTATAATAATATTTTGAAAAGTGAATTACGTACTCCGCATTCATCAATAAATTCTTAGTGATTAGATGAAAATCAATGTACAGTGCTTTACAAAACGATAAATATAAAGAATATAGTCAATGTTTTAGGCCTTTATAATGCCAAAAGCACATATTTTTGCTAATAATTGATGATTTCTATTCTCACATCAAATTTTTCACTTCATGAGCCCAAACGTTTTCCTTCATTCTCCAATATCTGAAATAAAGTTATTTGATAATAACTTTCTCTCGTATTGTATTTGCTTTCAATATGAAAATTTATTCTTTGTGACATAATTATAAAATGTACGTTACAATACAAATAATAAATAGAATAGATTATAAATTGCATACAAAAAAGACTCTAATGAAAATAACATTTTATTTTTGTACTTTATCAGTTAACATTAAGCGTAATGTATTAAGCGTATCGTATTCAAGGACTAAGATGATTTGATTAGTTTTTGTAATTCATAATTTTTTTCTTGTCCTAAGTATTTAATACTAATTTTAATTCACTAAAATGTTTACTTGTCATATTTAAGGGTTTCAGAAGGATACCAGTTAATCTAGGTGTTAAATATTTCTATATGAAATATAAGATCAAGCAGCACTATATACAATAAAAAGAAGAATGATTAGTAATAAAAACTCATTATAAACAAATTAAGTATAAAAATATAAAAGCAATGAAATTAATTTAAAGTTACAAGAGAGATTATCATTAGAAAGAAGGATTTTTTGAAAGGTAAAATCTCAAGTTTTAAAATTCAGATTTATTTTCTTTTATCGAGAGAAAAATTAATGGAAAGAATTTCATAACTAATAAAGTGAAATTATATAAAATATGCGGGAAAATTGTTAAGTTGAAATAAATTTGGCAAATATTAAATAGAAAATTTATTAAAAATATCTTTGTATGATTATAATACATTTTAGTAACTAGATTTCCAGTTTTGAAATGAGTTCCGGTTTCAGATGCATTTCACTGATAAAGAAATTCCTGGAAATAGGTTTCAAACATATTTTATTTGTAATATATTCTAAAGTATTTTTCTTCAGAGCCAATATTTATACTAAAATTATCAGTATTAATATCAAAATATCAAAACTAAGTTTATTATTTTTAAGTGATCAATAAAGGTGATTTTTTTGTAAGAAGCTTGAATTAAAAAACTGATACACAAATTATGATATCTAACTTAAAATTATAGAGTAAAACGAAAATTTCAGGAAAACACAGTAAATATTCCTAATTAGAGTGATTTTACTAATATATGAGTTTGGTTATTTCTGTTTTCTAAAAATTTTATTTCTTCACATATCTCGAAACTAGTCTCAAACTCAGAACGCATGTCTATAAAAAAACATGCATATTTATTCACAAACTGAATCTTAAAGTTTCGATATATTCTATAAATAACTATTTTTAATATTAATAAGCCAAATTAATATCATTTCTACCATACAGGGCTGGAAAGGAAGCGTGTAATGTTTCCTACGCAGAAACAAACGTAAGGAATTAATACTGTAAAATACCATGCTCTTAGTAGTATAATGAGGACGAAGAGTATTACTAAAGTGGAATAATATTAATTTGTTAAAATGGGCATATTTTATGTGATAATATTTAGCATTAAGTGAAGATAGCTTAATATTTTAGATCTTATAGTTACATTTCTTTTTTTTTTTTCCTTCCACATTTGCTTCCGACCAAAACTTAATTCACTTAAACTTTTAATTCACTTCTCTAAAATTTTTATTTATAGTTTTGCTGATAAGATATCTTTTAACTGTTAAGTATGTATAAATAAAATCAAAACGCAATTTTTGATAATCTTCAGTAGGAAAGGAAAAATTTGACAACATGGAGATTAGGAATTGTTTGAAAGGTATAAGACGAACACGTACATAATTATGATAATTACGATATTTTTTGATATCATAAGCATGTTTTTTTGAATTGTATGTTTTCCTTCCTGTTACTTCTGTGTTATAGAATTTACTTTTGTCTCCGTTGTTATAGTTTAGTTTCCTGATTTAATTACATTTATATTGATTAATTACTTATCTGTCTTTGGATAATTAATAATTTTTAATTATGCGTTGATTATTTAAGTGCGTTGTTATATTATTTGAGAACCATTTTGACAAATAGCGGAAAAGATTGAAAAAAAATTCAGACTAAACAAAGCAAACTTCTGAATTAGTATAAGCGCAAAGTATTTAATATCATAAATATCAATGATGCAAAAACCAAAAATTGATGCTTTGAATTAATTGATTGAAAGAAATGTCTTATATTTAATAGCAATACAATAATGTTTATTAATTTTGACCATGGATTGTAACATAAACACGTTAATCGTACTAAGAAGTATTTTTTATTAAAAATGATATTTGTTAAGAACCAAATTTATATTTATTGGAAATACTAGATTATACCAATTGTATAGGAAATTAAATTTCATCACTCCCTTTATGATTACTTAATCTTGATTACGTGTATTCATTCAATGTATATCGTCTATTCCTTTTCCGGATCATGCGACAAACCCAGTGTTATTTGATACTGATATACCACTTTCCCTTGGCTTTCCCTAATAGTTTCTTTGGTAATATATATATCAATGAAAAGTTTTATATATTGATTTTGAAACTTTTTTTTAATATATTATAAACAAATTATTCATAAACTTAAGTTACTGTTGGGGAATGTGGTTAATGCATTAAGAAAGTCAATAGTCAACATAAGGCAACAGAAAAGGCTTTTGGAAATTTAGTTCTAATATTTATTGAAATCAAAACGGTAAGAAATGTATCAGTTTTTGAAATAAAATATTAATTCTAAACAATAGACTAGAAAAAAAATTCTTAATATATATTTATATATATATATATATATATATATATATAGATATATATATACACATACATACACACTCATATATATATATTTATATATATATATATATATATATATATATATATATATATATATATATAAGCTACACACACATACAAGTTGAGGTATAAATTTCCATCAAACTTTTTATGTATTAACATATATCTAATATATCTGCCCTATAAAACGATCCCCATATTGTCAACGACTTTTGAATTTAGTTGAGATCGGCAATCATCCGGAATTTTTTTTATTTTCTTACTTCACGCAACATTGCCTATAGAAACAAGTGTAAAATCGCGCACCACTAACAAGTTAATTGGTCGTGGTAATACACTGTTCACTGTCATATGGTTACAAGATTATTGGTCATGGTCACGAACTGCCGGCTGTCGTTGTTTTCATGGAGTTGTGCGTTCGAGTCCTGATGACCTTAAAGGCCGACGATATATCCATCGGATGTACGCTGAAGCTGTCGATTTCTCAAGTCCTTTCGTTAGCTGGTATGATTGGGAAGTTTGGAGAGGAAGGTTTCAGATCAAGTATCAATCTCTTTATTTAACTGAAATTCAAGATTACGAGTTCTGTCATCAATTATCCCTTGTGTTGCTTCTAGGTGCGAAGTGAATAAGCAATCAATCAAATCAATAAATCAGCCGAATAAGTTTATCTTCTTGCATCTGTCAGAACTGTCTATAGAAGTATAAGCCAAATTACGAGTTCATACATATTTCTGCCAATTTTCTCTAGCAAATCTTTCAAAATGTGTGGAATTTCTAATGTTACAGACGACATTGATAACGATTTGTTATGGGAAACTGATGATGAAAAGGAAATCGCTTCACTAGGTACAGAATAGGACCCACATTAAGAACTTCTCAACACCGAATGAGACTTGATGAGCTATTTGTTTTAGAAGCTGAATGTGAGAATTTTGCAGGATTTTAAATATACTGGAGAGTGATTTACTTTATATAAATTTTAAATATATACATGAACCCCCGATATATATATAAAAGAATTTATTATTTATAGATTCCTTCATACTATTTTGATAACAGTATAATAATATTTTAATTCATAATGCATCAAATAGCATTTGATACAGATAAATGTTTACTTCATAGAATAGGAAAAAATCAAATTTGTTTTAAATATTTTTGAATGAATTGGTAACTCTTTGTAATTAATTTTATAGTTAACCCATTAAAGACCGGTAATGTTTTTTAGTATGTACTCCTCAAAACTGTGTGAACCTAACTATAATAGTAATGTTTTGTACTTTCTAAGTTTATCTCTTTTCTCTGCTGCTTTTAATTATATTTGCTTATACTTAAAAGTGATATAATTTTTGTTCAGGAAATATAACTTTATTCTTCTTAAAAAAAATTCTTAGGGAATACGTTATAAAGATTTTCTGAATGAATGAATCAATAAAGCATTATTTTATTCTAATATTATATTTACAATATTGCATCAAAACAGCTTGAAAAGTTAACCACATAATCATTTTGACAAGAATAATTTTTATCAAAACTATTGCTTCGAATTAGAGAATAGATCATGTTTTTGACCAAATCCGTTTTTCTTTACTCTTTCTCAAGAGTCA
Source organism: Nephila pilipes (assembly GCA_019974015.1). Lineage (NCBI taxonomy): Eukaryota > Metazoa > Arthropoda > Arachnida > Araneae > Nephilidae > Nephila > Nephila pilipes. The sequence goes on along the minus strand of BMAW01100115.1, from coordinate 37,954 downwards.
ATGTGTGTGAAGGAACGATTAAAAAAATATCAGTCTTTGCGTTCTATGTAATGACACATAAAGAAGTGAATCAGTTTCACAGGAAAACAGTTTTATTTACTAATACTATATTGTTATTGAGAGAACAGATAACCGATTTAGATGCACAAATGTTTCAAAATACAGGGTAATTCAAAATAATTCATCATATTTTAAACTTAAATGATAAGTATTACACATGAATACAAAGGAAAACTATAGAAGTTTTGCGTCGTGAAAAATTGATGGCCCTCGTATGTTTGTTAAAGATATTTCTCGAAAATTATTTTAAATGTTTTCATGGAGCTACCTCTCAGTTGGATTGGTGGTAGTCGAACAGATAAATGGACCTTGCACAGCTGGCCATCTAAGTCATCTGATATGGCCCCACGTGATCTCTTCTTTTTTGATTCGTAAAAGATAAAATGTATGAGCCACCATTTATCACATTTTTCTGAGAATTTAAACAACAGAGTTTTGCTGTTGTACAATCATTACCACTGATACTTTACAACGTGTTTGGCATGAATTTACATATACGTGATATTGATATTATACGTGTATATACGAATTGATATTATACGTGTAACTAAAGGAAGTTACATATGTCGAACATTTGTAAAAATACTTTCTGCATATTTCTTTTGAATTCATGTATTACTTATCACATTCTGTGATGTTTATTTATGATAATAAGAAGTTTTGAAATAGGATGGATCATTTTAAATAACCCTGTAAATTTAATAACTGATAAAAATAGCCATTTTCTTTTAAAGTCAAAACTCCAAAACAGGGAAGAGGATTTAGTTTATTTAAAGACCAATTTTATGCTTTGAAGGTCAACTTCATTATAATTATAATTAAGAACAGTTTTAATATCTCTTCGAGCTTTTAACTACATCTTATTACTCACTTGTTAGATTTATTAGTTGTTTCATATCCTCCATCATAATTTTTTTTGTTGGAAATTATGAATTTTATTTACGTGTAAGTTTCTGAAAAGAAATGTTAAATGAGGAATAATTCAATGTGGAGTATCTAATGAGTAACCAAAAACTTAGTAAGAAGTGCAAATTTAATGAGCGAGATATCTTAAAGCACTTCTTAGACATTACCTTAGAATCCTTTCTCATGAGCTAAACCAACATCAGAAAGAACGAAGCATATTTAATAAAATACGAAAGAAGCCCTAAATCTTTTAATGAATGTAGCAAAAAAGTCTTTAAAACATTAAAAATAAGTTTCACGCTTTCAGATAAAAGCTCTTATCAGCATAGCTTATGTATATGAAAAACATATAAAAATAGCAATAGCTTTATCAATGAGTATTTTATACATTTAATGAACGAAAGAGTGTGCAACTTTAAAATGAAGAAAGATAAAGCATCGAAAATGATGAAAATTATTCTTATTTATTAGAAAGATCCAAGTAATGATGATATTATCTGAAGCTCGTTCTTGCATGACTGGAAAAAATAACTTGTAAAAATAAAAAAAAAATGATTTAGTGACTAAATATACATATATATTAGCTCCTTCTTAACAAAAAAAAATGCATTTTATATTTATGTGGATCACTTCTCGATCTGATATGAATGCTTCGATATATTCAGAGCGATCATTTTTGGTAAAGAAAAAAAAATAATAACACTATCTAGTATTTTGAGAAAAAACGACCTCTGTTCGAAAATTCTTACAATAAGCAGATCAAATAAAAACAGAAAAATAAGACATATTTAATGCTAAACGATGAATAAGAAGCAAAAGAGCATTTTATCTTTTTGAATCACTTCATACTTAACATTTTTTTCCCATTTTTGGCACCCAACTGTGCTTGTGTGTGTAAAATATCTCTCTTGAAATGGACGATGTTTCAACAATTTCGTTCTTTACTTCGAAAGGGAGTATTATACTCTGTTTCGTGTATTTTATTACAGCCATATAAAATTCTCTAAATCTTTTCAATCTTGTTTCTTTTAAAAGTAGTTTTTGCCTTTTGATCCTATATTGAACTTTGAGCTGAAATGCTTTTAATAAATTTTCCTTAAGGTATTATAAATTCTTTCTAGCATTTCCATAAGCTCAACTTTTAGCTTTCAAACAATGCTCACATCTTATGTTCTAAAGTATAATCAATCAAAAGTATATAAATTTGCACATATATTGTTTTTAAAACTTTCTATATAGTAAGGGAGCAAACCAGATTTATGGTAGAAATGAGTATTAGTAATGTTATTGCTTTAACCTAAATTTATTTTTAAATATGGGGTTAGTACTTCTAAAATAAAATAAAAGTATTTGAAAAAAGAATTACTATTTTTAAAAACGTAATCATCATGAACCTTACAAATGTTATGTATCATTAATTTACTCTTTTGGTGTAAATTAATGATACATAACAGAAGTTTATTTCATGCAATTGTATTTGATACGATATTCAGAAATGAAATATAAACTGCACAGTTACGAATTAGAAAATATTGCACAAACCATTGAGAGGACAGCAGTAATAATTATCTATTACTATTCCCTTACTTTTTGTTTTGTTTTTAATCTTTAATTATACTCTGGTATGTTATATTGCTTTGACACTTACTTGCAAACATTAGATATATTTATTTGATAAAATATATTATTCTCCATGTACACATTCCTGAAAAAATACTTGCCTATTACCGGTCAATAATTTTGTTAAGAGATGCAATTATGATAGAATTTAGAATAACAAAAATAAATTTACATCATGAAACTGTATATGTCAAAATACTTAAAAAGTGATATAATAATGAAATAATTATCAAATAGGAGGCAAGTAAAAAACTGTAACATTTTTCAATTTTGGTTTGATTTCCTTCGGATGGGCAGGAGAATTATCTAAAAAAGCAATTTTCTTTCTTAAAAAAAGCGACGTTCTTTAACCATATGTTTGTCCAACTTTTGAATCCAATTTTCACAAATTTCTGACGTCATCCAAGATATTTTGTTAAAGTCATAATCAACTTCCAAAGAGTTTACGCCTTTGAAATATCTTGGAGTTTTGTTTCTTCCTATAACAAGGGGTTTTAATTTCTGATGTCCAGTCATATTTACTCCTAACATAACATTTATTCTTGCTTTATTATGTTTTCCTCCAAAGCATCTTTCGTTTTTAAATGTTAATGTTTTTGAGGCAAACATTGAAAAAATAAAGTAGTCTTATCTGCATTAAAGATGTTTTCTGGCTTATAGTCTTTTAAAATTTTACTCAGTGTCTCTCTTATCCAATTCTTAATATCATTATCATCAACATCTTTACTTTCCCCAGATCGTACTTTTGCTACAATTCCGAGTCTTTTCTTACATTTTTCGAGCCATCCATTGATACCTGGAAATTGGTCGTATCGAATGCCTTCGCAAATTGAAGAGCTTTCTCTATTACGAAGGGTCCAGAGATCACAACATTTTTATCTCGCATTGTGAGTATCCACTTCAAAACTATCTCGTCTACATCTTCATAGACACATGTTCTTAAACTCTTAGAACAAGAATTCGATGAATCATAATTTTGTAGCTTATCTAGATTTTTTATAATTGTTGATAAGCTGTTTGGAGGAATATTAAATTTGAAAGCAATATCCTTTTTCTTGACGCCTTTATCCACTTCGTGAAGAATTAAATTTTTTTGTTTGATGCTCAAACACTTACGTTTTGACGTTTTCGAGCTACAAGAAACGTAGTTACACGTAAGACTGATTATCGTTATAAATAAACGGGAGACTAGTTCAAGGACACGGGGACTCGAGGCAATTCCACTGAGGGTGTAAAGGGATATCGAAGATGTTTCTAGTGAACTGGACAAAGGGGGTTAAGGGTTGCAGAATTATATTGCTTTCGGCGAATTAGACACCCAATAAAAATCACTTCAAAATTTATGATCACCATAAAACATGTTAAAAGAGAGAATAATTTGAAATGTCCAGAAATACTTCAAAAATAGAAAGAAAAAAATTGAATCACAAAAGAAAAACTTCGTCATAAATGAAAATGCACTTCTCTATAGAGAGGTTATTTTACGAAGTAAATCGTGTTACCTTCATAATATATATATATATATATATATATATATATATATATATATACATATATATTATGAAGGTAAGTTTTATTATAATGAATAATATATTAGTGTATGACGTGTGTGTGTGTGTAGAAAAACACAATTAATAATAAGAATTATATTGATAAATAAATTCAAACTGTATTCCGCGTGAAAAATTCTGCATTTTAAAAATTACTTTGTTTTTATACGTATAAATTATGCAAAACGCTTGGTTTTTGAAAAAAAAAATGTTTGATAAATAATAATTATAAAAAAAAACAAGATGCGTATAAATATATATTCTTATTAATATATTATATCCTTAATTAATTTATAATAATATTTTATCGAGCATTGCAATTATGATAACATAGAAAATATAAATTTTAGAATTTCAGTTATGGTCAAAATACAATTAAGTTAGACAAATTAGACATTGTTAAAATTTGAAAATATTGTAATTATTTAAAACTTTTTGTTACAAAAGAAATTTTCGTAACACTGGATTTGTTATAAAGCATGAAGTTTCTTCCTTAGAAGTTTAGTTAGATCGTATTAAGTTGTAAATTGAAGGGATGTGCCAGCGCAAGGGCCATCACTTGACTAAGGTTCAAAATTACGAGGTCAGTCACCATTAGAAGTTCTGTTACTTCTTCGTACGATGTTAATAAACTATTAATCAATGGAACACGATACGCAGAAAATTTAAGTGTATTATAGACGGAAAATATTGCTAAATGTACTCTATAACACAGACATTTTGAAAATGTGACTGCAAGACTTTTCAAAGATGTTTGGCAAACGTTTAGATTTATCGATCTGATACAAATAAAATTTTCTTTTGCCTGGTAAAATAATAAGCTGATAAATGTTTTACTAGCTAACTTAAGTTACTTCTATTTTAGTTAATGTTTCTTGGCATATTTTTTGCTTTTTAATCCTTTATTATTTCTTACTTTAAATATTGCAATTTTTGACATTTTATCAGTATTTTTTTTATATTTTTTTTATATCTCGTATTTCGTAAGATTTCCTTTTGTATGCGTGTAATTTATTTCAGTTTAATTTTTACAGCTTTCCCCCCTTTTAATTTAACTCTTGTTTTTCTTCTTATGACTTTATGGTTCAATAAAGAGTTATTAAAACTTCGACAAATTTTATAATGTCTACCTATCCCTATGATGTCTTCGTATCGTTTTAAAATTATCTTTTTTTGGTATGGTTGAAAGTTTTGTTTTTTTTTATTTCACTTGAAGTTTCACACAATACGTCTCATGAGAATACGTCTTATTTTTTTTCCCAAAAAATTGTAAATTGACCATATCAACAAAGTTTTGTTTCTTATTAGGTATTTAAATAACTTTATTAACAATTTCGTAATAAACCCTTGGTAAAGATCTACTGTAACAAGCTTGTGTGATCTCCTCAAAATGACAAAATGTTTTTCCTTGTAGCACATCATATTTGGAGCAATTTAATTAAGATTCAAAATTAACACCTATGTAAATGTTGAGAAGTAGAATACAACATCAATAATTTAAACTTTAAACTCAAGTTTTAATTTTAAGGAATAATTTTAAGAAACACGATTTAAAACTTGAGCTAATTTAAATAATATGCTTTCATAATATCTCTACTCATAATTGAGTTAACTTCCAATATTAATAATCTAATCGTATTAGTTCCTTCGCGTAAAATCTCTCATTGAATAAAAATAACTCCACAATGCAATAAGTCCGCATAAACTTTTATACTTCAATTTTAAAAATTGAAGATCCTTAAATTAAAGGTACGGAACTGGATATAAAATAGAGAGTAAGGAAAAATATTCGAACATATTTACTAAGTATTCTGGGAGTATATTTTCTTATACAGAAATAGATTTAGAATTGTATTACTGATAAGAACAGGAAACAAATCAATATTCTTTAGGAACATATCCAACCTCTTTTTTTATCCAAATGTTATTTTTTTCTTAAATTTGCAAACCATTTCGTTTCATTTTATTTTATTTTCTCGAATCTTTTCTTCAATGGAAACAATCTAAACAAACGTCAACCAGAATGTACAAACGAAATTGTCGTGTCGGTTAAAGAGGAGATTTGACTTTTAAATGAAGTTTGTTATTCCAAAATGTACCTAATTTTATTTTTATTTGGTAAAGCAAATTATTTTAGTGTAGGTAGGAGTTTTCTTTTCTTTCATTTATTATGTTATTTTGAGAACATTTTTCTTATACGTTATCTATGTCTTGAGAAACAGAAAGTGTTCCTATCAAATGCTGAATAATCATTTTTAATGCCAGTAATGAAATATGAAATGCATTTTAATTATTAGATAATTTAAATGTAAGTTTATATGCCATTGATAAATATAACATACAAATTTTAATATAGTTTTGGTACTTTTTTATAGAAATGTAAACTATAAAATTGAATTAAAATTAAATTTATTAAAATTAGAATAGTTTATATATTTAATTTCTTAAAGGAGAATCTGAAAAGTAAAATAATATATCTGTTTTGATGAGTAACTTTCTCAAAGAGATACGAGTATATTTTATCACCATCTAGATTATCGCGTATTGCTTAGCATAATTTTATTAATATGAGAGAATGAGTGTTGTTTTTTTGTCTTTCGGGTTTCCTTAGAACAGTTTTCCTTTCTCTTTTCTTGACTATTTTCTTTCATTTTTATATTTCCATTTTTTAAACCTAGAAATAATTTATCTTTTAATTCCTTCTTTTATGTATCTCTTAAACTTTCTATTAAACTTTTTAGAATATAGTTATAATTTCTAAACGCCATTGGGCAGTCTTAATTTTCTTTTATATTTGTACTACATATTTGAAATTTTATTAATAATATAATAAATAGTATTGTAAAAATCTAATTTTCATTCCTTTTCTTAGAGACATTTATTTATTGAATTTGTCATATTTTCATATATCTCTGAAAGCGGTTCCAAAATTTATTTAGAATTTGTTTAGTGTTTATGAGTATTTATCACCAAAATTAATTACTATTTGTAAAATTTAAGTAGGTAATTAAGTATCAATTTACATGTAAATGGTAATACTGATACAAAATGATTATTGTTCGGTATATTGAGGTTGAAAATGATGTTTTATATAACACTCCACATTAAATCTCTTTCGCTGAATTCTAAAATATTTTCAATAAATGTCAATGTTATTTTCTCCTCGTTATGTGTTTTTTAACCAAAGAACATTTAAAACTTTAAAATTCTGAGAAAGAAATGTTTTAGAGAATAAGCAAAAATAACTATGATTCTGAAAGCAACCTTTGATAAATTTTGTATTCAAATACATATCAGTTAATATAATTATTTATAAATAATATTTCATGACTTACGTTAACAAATTTCACTATAGTAAGCTTTTAAGCAAATGCTATTGCTTTTGTTTGTGCCAAAGGTTACGACAAATAATTATTGAAATTAAAAAATCAGGTAGAATTTAGTTTTTTTTTCAATACTTTTTTAGAAAACTATCTCAGATTGCGTTACACACACATATATATATATATACTTCTATTTTGCATAATTGTTCAAGTAATTAAGATACTGATATAATTTATTCTTCTACTAATTGATAAAAATCGTTTTTTATTAATTACTACAATGATGCAAAATAGTAATTGCTGAATAATCTAATAATTGGTCTTTTTCTTGAAAATTTATTAATGCTCTTGCGAAAAAGACAAAAGCAAGAAACTATTTGAAAAATATAATCTTTAATTTAGGAAGGAAGTTGACTATCTTCTATCGCAATTTTATACCTTGATTTAATTTTTTTTTCAAATTCTACTAAGCTCGTACACTTTTGAGTGAAGGTTGCATTTATGTGTACTTATAATCATTTGCAAATAAATAAGCGTATTATATAAATATTTTTTCTGTTTCTCGGTCTTATGTAGATAGATTTAAAACTGAAATCCACCCACTCCCCCCAAAAAATATAAGCAGTAGTATAAAATAAATAAACATGAATGAAAATAAATAAATATGTTCAGAATCGGTAAAAATGTTCTATATAGCATTTTAATGTAGATATATAATTTCATTAAATAAAAAACATTTACTTTTATTTGGAACCTTCATTTTCCCACTTATAGCTGATAATAAGGACAAATGACAAAAGTTTCTCTGAATAAAAAAAGTAGACGAGTAAAATTTAAAAACTTATTACAAAACTACAATTTTATTGGTCTTGGTAATTGAAGTGAATAAGAGAGTAATTATATTTTATTATATTCTTATTTTACTTGAGTGAAGAAAAATAATTTAACTTTAATAGTATTTACAATATATATATTCTTTCATGTACCTTTGCTATAGTTATGCAATTAAAAACCGATAATTTTTAAATTAGTATATTTTTAGCCACATTTCTGTATATCCAACAAAAATAGTCTTCTGCGTGTCATTTTCCATAACTAGATTTAGTAAATGAAAGTATTGATTTAAAAGGGACAGAAATTTCTTTGACATGTCGAATACATTGAAAATTGTATCCCTGATATTATTTTACATCACAAAGATAACATTCTGTATCTGAGCAATAGATTTCATTACATGCTTCAAAATTCAATCTCGTGTATCTCTTTTTTTTCCTACGGAAATGCATTTTAATTCCTTCAATTCAATGATAAGAAAAGCATTTTTGAGAATACCAATAGTGAACTCTCTCATTTTCTAGTTTCAAGGAGGGAAGAAGTAATATTGAAATATTTTATGTACAAAAATTCTTTTCAAAATTTGTGGAATCGACAGGTACGCGAGCAATACTAAAGAAATAATGTGTGACATATTCTTTTCCTTAGATATATGATTCAGCATTCCTATCCAACATATGCATATGTAAGATAATAAGAGCGTGTTTTATTTTCTGAAAAAAGTAAGGGGACAGAAGTATTTTTATTTGAAAAAGGAAATGCAAACAACTAAACTTTAGTATTCAAGACACATGCGTGTATTTTCTCTAAAATATTTTTTTTAGTAGAAATTATAAATATTTGAAAAGGAACTTATAATTATTATTAAACTCACGTAAGTTTTTTGTGGAGTAATGAAATCAATCAACCTATTAGACTTTCTAACATTTGAGTTTTGGATACATATAAACAGTACTTTGAGTTTTTGACTGGATATACTAGCTTTATGTGTACAGTAAAATTCTCAAATAATTTATTTAAAGAACAAAATAATAGACACCCTTTGATAAAATTAGAAAAAAAAGGCTATTTTGAAATGATAATGTATAAATAATAATAAATATGAAAATAAATGTTCATATTTAAAACACAAAAACAATGATTCTGCTTTATTAACTTCCTTTCAAATATTAATTCTAATGTTATTAATATGAGTAGGGTATTACAACCCAAGTGAAATTTAAATTAAAAAGATTTTGTACAATTTATTTAATTTATATAGCTGTAATATTGTTGGTTGAAAGATTTATACAGTGTTGTGCAAAACTAAGAGAATTCACATATTATAAATGTTTTTTAAAAAGCATTTAGTCAAATGCACTAATTATGCCACCGAAGAATCATTCAAACATTTAGAGTTGAATACGTGAGCGTATATGTGCGGGTAGGCGTACTTATCACTAAGGAGGGGATAAATGCGTACAAAGGGTTATCGGCAATTTATGTCTTGTACTCCTTCTCGACATTCACTCTATTTCTCACAAGAGTTGGGTAAATTTTGTAAGGTGTTAGTAAAGTGAGTAGCCAAGAACGCATAAATGACAGAATGAGATGAAGTATTATTAGTAAATGGGAGGTAGGCCAATCAGAAATGCAGGTAATATAAAGATTTATTGTAACGTTCATTGCCTTCTGAAAGTTGTAAAAATATTTTCAATTCACTGGATTGAAATTGAAAAGACGTGAGCAAGGTCAACTACAATTCACATTGACGTATGAGGATCGTTGTTTTGTACATTAAGCGTAGTATCACAGGACTGCAAAAGTTTCACAGCTCATAAGTAAGCCATATGCTTCCACTGAAGCTCAAGTGTCATGATCTACATTTGTCCGAAGGCTGTATGAGAGAGGACTGTATGCTAAAATACCCGTCTTTTGCTACCACTCGCAGCAGCATACAAGAAATTGCCTTTAGCATGAAGCAGACAATACGCGCATTGAAGGAAATTTCACAGGGACATCGTGAGTCTTATAGGTAAGTTAAGGTTCGGCATGAACACTGATTCTCAGCGTTATTGTATGTACAGAGAGCGTGGAACACGATACCATCCTTAAGAATAGTATCTTTACTGTGAGGGAGGTGTAATGGTTTGGAAAGATGGCATATCCTTGCAAGTGTTTTATAAAAGGCTTTTGACCCCTTTGATCAACAGAGAGGAGATCTTAGAGCCCTATGTTGGAATTTATGAAGCACAGTTTGTCCTTGGTTCTTGTTAATCGAAAACAACACTCGTCAACATAGGGCTGAGATGATTATTTAGAAAGTGAGGATATTTGCCAGAGGTATTGGCCAGTGAGATCTCCTTATTTTAATCCTATAGAACATAAGTGGGATGCTCTTGGGAGTGCAATAGCTTCTCGCCATCCGGCACGTGCCTTGCTGCAGGAGCGGCATCGACTGTCTCTGGAAACTTCTTATTTATCTCTCATATAGCTTACCATCTGACTGTGAGATTTCCGTCAGGTTGTGAAAAGGAACCTCACTACATATTAGACTCATTTTCAATTTTATATTGTAGCTTGGATTTTCATCATCCCAGTACTAAGGGCTTCACTGGTTGTCATGTAAACTTAAAATGATCTTTGAATGATATATCACTTACTTTCATATAAATGTGTATTAATATCAAATTTTATTAATAGCTGCTTATTATTTTTCAGAAATTCATCATAATGTGCAAATTCTTTTAATTTTTACACGGGCTTATTTCAAGCAATTTAATATAAAAGGTAATTGAATGTTTATTTGTTTCTTCTATCCTAGAGAGTGGAGAAAATTTCAGAAATGGTCTGTAAACTATATTTTACAAGAAATGTTATAAATAATATTATTGATAACACTTTCCATTATGTCTTTCCTTCAGAGACTTATTATATTATATATTTCTAAATTTCATTTGTAAGTGTGAAGAGGATTCAAATACTACGATATGATATACAAAATATTTGTCTATTAAGAAACTATTAAATACTTTTTCATCTTCACTAAGGTATAATAAATAAAAGTCGTCTGTGACTTAAAGTGATATTTACGGAAATAAAAAAGTATCGAAACTCAAGTTGCTGATGCATAAGAATATAATCATTATTCCACAGCATATTGATTAACAATAAATAGAGATACATAAATCTTTCATTTTCAGTGATTTAGTAAATGTCTGTTGAATGAAGATATGTCAAACCGTAGAATATAAAATTTCTCCACGGGGTAACTAACTTAGTTTCCATAAATTTCGTTTTTCCTTACTCCATCACATTTCCCACCTCTGTCGTTTTCCAATAAGAAACTTTACCATACTCATATGCTTAGAATTTTTTTTATGGAAATCATTTTCTCCATCTGACCAGATATTGAATTTCATGACATTCACTTTCTTAGAATTTCAAAAGAATCGATAAAGACTGGAGACTTACAGTTTATCTTTACAATTACATGGAATCTACATTCTTATTTAAAATGCTCAATATTCTTTTATCGTTCTCACAATCGTTCTGATAGGGAATATAAATTTTTCTAACTTGAAATTTTCTTTATTGTACGACATTTTAAACTGATTTAATAAAAGATATATATTTAAAATTCTTTAATTATTTTTATTTAAAAATTATTGTTTTCAAAGTATACTTATTTAATTCCATACCTGTGGAAATTTGTCTCACATTCTTCAAAAAATTAAAAAATATTTTACAATAGATTTTTGATAATGAAATGCTTTTGTGTAATTTAAGACTAAAACTCAATTACGAAACTAATTTCTGTTGGAATATAATAAATTACTTGCCACTTGTACTTACGTTTGAACAATTTATCCTTGCAGCTCTTTTTTCATATTTATATGAGATTATCTATTGAAAAACTAAACCACAATTTAATCAGATATAATACACAAATTCATACAGAGTATCGACTTAATTCCTAATTTAAAATTGGTTATAGTGCCAACTGATTGGGAAACAACTGAACTAGTGGTGAAATATAAGGAAAAAGCAATTTCAAAGTTATAGAGTGTACTCGAGTTACTATAAAAATAGATCTTGCTCACAATAATACTAAGAACACATCGTTCAAAATGCTAGATAGTTTACCGCAATTTCTAGCATTGCTACACAACAAGAAGTGTTAGTAAAAAAAAAAAACACTGGATATCAGCACAGATATTTATTATTAGTGCTGAATATGTTTTCCATCAGCTACAACTCACACCTTTTTGTAGCAGATCAGATGACACAATACCACAATCAATATTAACACGTCGTCTCATGTCTCGAAGTGTTCTTAAGGGGTCACCCACACCTGCAATTTGAGGTATTCTCACATAATAAAATCCAATGAAGTAAGATGAAGTGAACAGGGAGGCTATTCTCAGAAACAACAATACCCGATAATTTGAAGCTGAAATGTCTGCACCAGATATTGTTTTTTTGTGAAATTCTTTTGTGGAGGGCACCACTATGTTGGAAACATAAGTTTCAAAAAGGAATCACTGGTAGATTCTCAATGAAATCTGATAACAAATGCCAAATCTCCAAATATCATGTTTCATTTGAAATGTCAAATACTGGGACAATCAATCTGCTTTTGATAATTCCACACTAAACATTAATTAATCAGCGAACTTGATGTCCATCATCTCAACGTGAAATGTCCATCATTTTCAACGTTCTGTTCTAAGCATTATTACGCAAGCATTATTTACAAGTAAAATGTAATTAGCAAAGTATAATTTCGAGCTAAATCGAGGTTATTCTACAACACTTCCGTTGACTTTTTCTCGAACCTCTTACCGTGTTTGATATATGAATGATAACTCCCCTGTTTGTTGCTAGGTGACAATGTGACTTATCTTGCTCTATTGTTCATAAACACATGATTATACCTAGATATCACATTTAATGCAATATATATATATTCTACGCGAGAGTGAAAATGCAACATCTCTAGAACACATGCTCAGGCATTGGTAAAAATCAGCAAAAAAAAAAAGGACACAGTAACGAAAGATTTGTGATGTTTATTACGTAATAATACGCTTTTAAATGGGGAACTATGTAGTAGGTTCAGCAACTTGTTGGACCACTCTTGTTTATAATACATTCAGCAACTAGTCTAAAAATAGACTGACACAGAGTGCAGATTGTCTCTTGAGAGATAACTGTCCATTGTCTATCAACCATTCAAACATATTCAATTGGTGAGAGATCTTGGGAGACAGGTGGCCGAAGAAGCACCTGGATATCTTACAGAGGGTGTTGACTGATACGCGAAGTGTGCGATCTGACATTATTCCTTTGATAAAGGGTATTTGATTGTCACAGAAGAAAATCTAGTATTACTGGATGGAGCATGTCATCCACGTTTCATTCGACCTCCATATTGTTAACAATGAGGACTAGTGATGCTCCTGAATTATAGATCAAGACGCCACAAACGATAATGTCCCGCGGTGTGAATTTCTACAGTTTCGTAGAGATTAGACTTTTCATTAGGTCTTCGCCAGACTCGTCCGTGACGACTATTATTGTTTAACCTTCAAATACATTGCGATGCGGATCCGCATCATTCATTTAAAACCTCATATCTCTTTATGTGGTAACCTTTGTATAGCGCTTTTTTTAAATTTTAATTTTACCCAAACTATTTTAACGTTTCCAAATGCAACTAGAATCTTCGACAGTTTATATCTTATCTTTCTATAATTTTCATTGTTGGCGTGCTGAGTACAATTTCATTTTGGCGGGAGTTATGAATTACGATTATTTACACAAAAATTAATAAATACATACATAAAGAAATTGTTTTAGGATAGAAACAAGATAAGAGAAACGAATAATTTTTGTATTTTTGCATATACTGGTAAATTTGTGATAGAAAAATGTAGCTTTTTTTGTGATGTAAAAATGCATCAAAAAGACTTCTAAAAAGCACATCTTTGCACATCTAAAAAGATCAAACTAAACAATGAAGTAAATATTAGATTTGTATATGTGCTTCGACTCATTTGAAAAAGGTTTACAGCTGCGAAAAAATTGCTGAACTTTAAATATAACCTTTAAGTCAAGAATGTCCTTTAGACAACAAGAATTTTTTTTTCATGCTACTGAATCTATCGCTAAATGTTCAATGAACGTGGCTACGGTAGCTGTTACTACAACACAAAAATCAACAAACAAATTCACGGAATGTGAGGGTCTCTTCCTATGGAACATGGCGACGTTGAGGCTACTCATCATTTAATGGTTGTGAATGCGATTTCAGTTTTAACTAGAAAAATTCTTGATATTGAAATCAAGTCACAGTACTGCCGAATTTATAATAAATGCAAAAATACCTTAATCTTACAACATCATAAACCAGATCATACTTACTCACATTACAGTGAATCATCGAACAACATGGAAGTTGTCGAAGTTTATTGTACTTTGAAAGCTGAAAGCTTACGTTCCCTCGATACACCGATCATTACGGTGATGGTGATTCGAAGGAATTTAATGCAGTTCAAGATATTTACGGCAAGGAATCTGTGAGAAAGCTCGAGTGCATCGGTTATATTCAAAAAAGTGTTGGAGTGCATCTTCGCAAATTAAAAAGTAACAGAAGTGGACTGGGCGGCAAGGGAAAAATGACAGATAATTTTATAAATATATAACAAAACTATTATGGAATAGCTATTAGGTCCTATGTAGGAAGTTTATCTAATATTCAAAGTGCCACAATTGCTTCATTTGTCCACTGTTGTTCAAATAAGGGGAAACCAATGCATGGGCAATGTCCTAAAGGTGTGGACAGTTGGTGTAAATATCAACGAGCCATTGCTTCGGGAAAACCTTACAAGGATACCAGTGTGGATCTACATCCAAATATAATAACTATAATTAAGCCTGTATATATGAAGTTATGCGACCAAAAATTGCTCATTAAATGTCTTCATGGCCTTACTCAAAATGCCAATAAAAGTTTCTATAATGTCTTACGGTCGGTAATACCGAAAAATGTTTTCGTTGAAACACAAACTTTATATCTAGGATCATACTTAGCCGTTATCCAATTTAATGATAGATTTTATGGATTAATAAAAGTTTTATAGGAATTAGAAATAATTCCAGGTCATTACACACTGAAGCAATACTATAGTATAGCGGAAAATCGCATCGATAATTCAAAACATAATTCTTTGCCTGAAACTAAACTGGCCAGAGAAAAAAATCGGGCATCAAGAAAGAAAAAAAGTATCGGACATGAGAAAAAAAAAGAGGATATGATTTACAAATGTGGAGGATTTTAAATGTTTGTCCTATCGTAATATTTTATTAAAATACATAAGTAAACTTAAATTGCTTTTTCTGGAAAAAATGATTCCTTAAATATATTGCTTATTCAAAATATGATTTTACAAACTGTAATTGAAATATCTATGTAAAACTTGAACTGCATATTATGTTTAATATTGTTAAGCCTGTGATTGTAAAGATTTGGTTTTTAAAACCGATGCTTTTTAGTTTAAAGGTGTTTTTATATAATGATATTAGTAATTTTGTTAAAAAATAACTTAAATTATCATGATAAGCTACAACATTCCCCAGCTTAAATATAATTCTTAGATTTTAGTTCTTTGTGTTAACCTAAGTTATAGATGTGTATTATAAAAATTAAATTTAATGCAGCAGAATTTTATACAAAGAATTTTGATTTTGGGTCAAATTTTACTCAAGTTCTTAAATTCCTTAATTCATTAAACTCTGTTTAATAAATGTAGTAGTTTTTGCCTTTTTAAATAATTTATAGCCATAATCTTGAAAAATGTGGTGTGAATTATTTAATTGCTTTTTGTAAAAAAATGTTGCTTCTAACGTAGTAGAATACCTTAATATAACATTATTAGGAAATAAATGGCACTGTAAAGGGATAAATAGAATGTTTACATTAAATAAAATGAAAAAGTTTACTTTAAATAAAAGGAATAATTTAAGTTTAAATTAAACTAAAAGATTTTCTTAAAATGAAATGAAATAGTATTACTTGAATTTAAAGAAAAAATTAAATAAGGTGATAAGATTATGAATAAAAAAACTTACTTTGAATAAAATGAAAATACTAAAGGAAATAGTTATAAACGATAAACTTGCCTTAATTTGTTTTAGTAAAATTCCAATACTATATATTTAAATGTTTTTCAGATAGAATATTTTAAAGAAATTTAGTCATTCAAATATTTGAAATATTTTTTTAATTAGAAACACTTACAGTTTTTACTTCTTACAAAATATGTAAAAAATAATTGAGCAAAAATTGATTAATAAATAATAGAAATATATTCCATTAATGTTTTATTCGACATAAGAATGTATACATATTATTAAGGTTCATAAAAGACAAAAAAAAAGGTAACAATAGATGTACAATTAATTTTTAGAAAGAAATCTTTTGAAAACAATAAAAAATAGACAGTTACTTAATCTTTTTTGTACTAAAGCTTTTTTTACAAGTTTTTGTAGATACCTTACTGATTTAAAACTTCATGTAATCTATTGAGCTCTTATTCTTTTTTTTCCATTTCATGAAACATTTTTTGTTGATATCTTTCTTTTTATTCTTAAAAATACAAGTATGAAAAAGTAATTAATTAGTTTCATTTTATTCAACGTTATGTTATGTTTCATAAATGTTTGGAACATGAAAAAAATTTCGTTTTCTACACGTCTTTAGTTAGTTAAAATTCATTTCTAAAAACGGAGAATCGATTTCTCTGAGCCCAAGGGACATTTGAAAAAGTAATTTCAAAATAAAGGTTGTGCATTGAATTAAATCTCTCGATTGCTAAGGAAGAATCAAGTGTTTTTACTTTATTAAAATATATTCTAAAAGAATAATTTTAACTATAAAATAAATAACTTTTTATGCAAACATTTATTTTTAATTCACTACAAACCTACCTTATCTTAAATACTTTTGGATAAAATTATGATGTTATAATTAGATGCGTAAAAGGAAATTTCATTTAAAAAAATGTTACGAAAAACAGTTACGGAGCTTTTCTAATCTAAAATTAAATCAATTAAAAGGAAAATACTTCGTTAAACATATGTCTTACGTTATTATAATCATATTTGTGCACATTACTTGAACTGAAATATTGCAATATCTTTATTTTTAGAAATCAACTCAAGAATATCAATATTTAACAAAGATGTGTAAAATGAAATTAATTTATTTTTCTAGGGATTAAAGAGCATTTGCGTTGTTATAAAATATGTTTCATATTATCTTAAGAATATTTAATGCATGTAAGCATAGTTATAAGTACATATATATATATATATATATAACTGAGAGAAAAAAAACACTTATTATTTATAACAAAAACACTGAGTTTTAAATAATCTAGTTCAATAAGAAATTATGATCAAGTTGAAGTTAGAAAAAAAAAAGGAATAGCTATGAATTAAACTTTTTAAATAGTTTTAATATTTGCAAGGATATTAGATTTATTTATTTAGCAATATAAAACATGAAATGTTTTCCATTTAAAATTCATAAAAAGTTATAAAACATTAAAATACTTTTGACTTAGAGAATCTCACTAGTTGTCATAAATGAAATATGTTTATATCCTCATTATACGTATAGATATTATGGTGAACGAATAGTTATTGTTCCAACAGTTTTCAAATAATTTTTAATTAAGAGCTTGAAAAGATTTTCTATCATACGTTTGGGTTGAACGATAATATAATTTGTCTCCTTTTCTTATAAAAATTCGGCTTAAATATAATAATATAACTGTTAGAATACTTTTTCCACCTAGGAAATATTTATATTTTTATGAAGTAATTTTTTGTTCTTTATGTTAATTATTCTATTCTGCATACTTATTTAGTATCTTATTTTATGAAGGGTGTATGTGTGAAGTATTTTCTTTCACATAACAAATTATGATGCGTACCAAATATGTATGGTATATTGTGAAAACTCATCAATCTTTGTTGCATTTTATGTTACTTAACTTTGAGCAAAAATTAGAAGGTCAAAGTGCGTGATTACTTACATCCAAAATAACTTTACACATCAAATTTATGGTAATTGCTAGGAAATTTTGAATTGTAATTCCTTTCTTTGCTTTAGGTGATTTATGAATAAAACTTAAGAGATTACAATAGTCACGTTCCTATCCTTCAATTGTTATTTATCGTTTAGTTCCTATTTTTCATTTCCTTTACATCAACTCACTTCTGAAGCTTCCAATAAATTATTTATTTTCTGCAACCTGAAGATGATTTGCAAAGAAAAGAAGTTTTCAGGAACTTTGTTATTTATGCATTAATCATTTTAATTAATGAACATTTAGAAATTAAAACTCGAAACACTCACGATTTTCGAGGCATTTGAGAGGCATAGCTTATTTGGATTTATTTGTTTATTTACTTATAACTACAAGAATTAATTTAGCTGCCCATTCTGAATCATCCCTTTACGAAAAGAAATATTGTTATATTATTGTTTTGCTTAAGATAATAATTCATGTATTAATGCCACATTGATTCGAAATTATTTGTAATTGCTTTTTATCCATACATTTAAATAAAATATTTATGTTCTTCCTATTTTAATAATTCACATTGAAATAACAAAAAAATTGTGGTTAGTTTATATCAATCAAAATAGAAACAATAAGAATATTTCGATTATTGAAGCAATGACTTTTATTACTACAGTTCTTAATTTAAACTTACATTTATACAAATTATTAAAGTTTTCAGAACTTTTTCCAAAAGCACTTGTCTTGCAAGCAAAAAGCACCAGCTTTTAAAAATATCTTATATTAATAATAAGTATATTTTTTGAATAATTATAAAATACATATATACATTAATGCATGTAAATGCAATCTAAAATAAACGGAACTTTTATAAGGAAAGGAACTTTTTTAAAAAGAATTTTGAACTTTTTCCAAAAAACTATTTTCTTATAATAATTTTATTATAGTTATGGAAAATTGTAGGATACAACCATAAAAATGAAATCTATAAAATAGCAAATTTTTATATTTAAATAATTGATTTTATTGTTCTAGGAGATTAATAAATACAACTTAATAGTAATTGCCAAAATACTATTATGATTTCTGGGGAGCATTTAAATTTGGAAATGAAATAGCTGATTGTTTTTTGTACTGCAAGTGAATTTATGCTTAATAAATATCTTTCCTAAAATGCTTATACATAAAATATGATACACAATGTTTTTAAACAGTGTTTTTCTGTAAAATAATTTATAATTACAGTTATTAATATCAGCCATACGACTTAAATTAAATGTGCATCCTTACTTACCCATTTTGATCAAATTTTGTGTTACATATTAAGAAGGATCATTAATTTCATTCGTTTAAGTATTATTTAATGCCGTTATTAACAGGTGCTACCAAGTTGTTTCGAGAAAATGGAGTCAAGAAATGCCTGAATGTAATATAAAGGATACATGGTATTAAGGGCAAAGTATTGACATTATAAGGCATTATGATTATAATAATTACATTTAATTTACTTACGTTAAATTTACATCGATAAAATATATTTTACTTAATATTTGTTCATCTACTTTTGTTTTAATATCTGAACAGAATATTATTGTCTACTTTAAAGCTGCATTGCTTGTTTTTATTATTTTTTTTTATTTAAAATTCTTATGCAATTTTTATTCTTTATGCATAATAACAATTTTGAATGTGATTAATAGCAGAGTACAAGAAAGTCTGTGGACACAAACATTTGTTTATTAATCTTAATATGAAATATATATATATTTATTGCTTCATCCTTAGATATAATGTAATTAATTTGCTCAATAACTAGATTAAAGTGTAGTTCTTTGTTACATATAAAGAGAACTGGCAAAAGAATCCATGGCAAAGATAATTGAGATTATCGTGTTTTTTTAAGTTAAAAAGAAATTAATCTTTGAAAAGTTTCATTGTTAAATACTATCTGAAACTTCTTTAAAAGTAGTTTACCTGAAGAACGATATATTATGTAGTTTCGTTATTTTAATAATTTATGAAGTTATCCAAGATAGACATCAGTACATAAAAGTAGATAAATCTGAATAGAAAAAAAAATCACTTTTTTAATCTATTCATATTTCATTTTTCACTTCATCATTTTAATAGAATTTGGAATAAAGTGTAAGGTTAGTAAGAAAAGCAAAATTACCCTAAATTAAACATTTTAAAAAATTTAAATTGTAGAAATATAAAAATGGTTGCTGATCTTTTCGTTATTGAAAGAAGAAAATGAAACTCACAATGTCTATCTTTACTGCCTATTTAAATATCATTTAAGAATTCTGATGTATTAAATTAGGAAGAATGGAATTCACACACACACACACACACACACACACACACACACACACACACACACACACACACACACACACACACACACACACACACACACACACACACACAGAGAGAGAGAGAGAGAGAGAGAGAGAGAGAGAGAGAAAGGAAGAAAAATACACTCTTTGCCTCTCTTTCTCTCTATATATATTTGTTTGTGAGAGTGTGTGTATCTGTGTGTGTAGAGAGAGAGGGAGAAAGAGAAAGATTGGGTTATTTATAATTCTACTTAAAGTCGCATAGAATCTTACTCTTTCATATTATGCACAAGCATGTAGTCTTAAGCAAATTAAAATATACGTAGTTTATATCATGATAACTAACTAGTATAAATAAAAACTATGCAATGTGTGGGAGGAGAAGTGAATTGGGCTATTGCAAATTCGCTAAGTAGGAGAGCATTAAAGAAATATATGTTATAAATGTTTTATAATATTTAATTTGATATCCCAACAACAAAATAAATCAGCAGCCTTGAATTCCAACAGTCGTTTGAATTTATGTCATGCGCAGTCTGTCACAACAGAAACCTTCGGAGGGTCCCAAAAGTATGATTTATAAATTATTGAATTGGTATTAAGAAATTGAAAATGCTTTCTGAAATAACGAAAAAGTAGAAGACTTAAATAAAACATTGAAGCGGTATTTAACATTATAGTTAGCGGAGTTCTGTACTACATTTTCTCTTTCAACCGACCTATTTGGATTCTTATATGACGTTGTTTGAATTAAAAACTTCTCACAATATATGAAACCAGACTTTTGTTGGCTAAAATAGAAGTATTGAAGTGTAGTTATTAGAAGTAAGGTGCATTTAAAATCAGCTAAGAATTTGAAATAGAAGTTGATGGAAAATTGAGTGAATTGAAGTTATCAGCGAAGACTTGTGAGTCGTGTCTATACTGAGTAAAGAGATATAAAATCAAGGGTAACTATGATTTGCCAAGGGACAGTGAGTAAGACCCTTAGTTATTGCTGTACTAAGGACTCAGTCCTAATTGGTTAGTGTAAATTAAGTAGCTAGTTACAATATTAAACTTTAGATTCCGACGTGGTTTGAAATAACATCCATACCCTAGATTAGAAAAAAACTATATTTTGATACCATTAATAAATTCAAATTGAGACACTGACCAGCTGGAATTTATTAGAGATTGCATTGATTAGTATTTAAATATCGAGGAAGAATGGAAGAAGAATCATGCAATATCTGGCTTCATTTATTAAAGATAAGAAGTCCTGGTACTAATGCCTCTTCATAGCTATAGCAAATTAAGAGGGTTAAGATGGCAGAATAGTTTTCACTTAAAGAGTTCGAAATAGATACCTTTGATATTGTAAATCCATTGATTTTATTTATGTTTCATCATCACCAAGTCAGCATTGACCCCGTAGATGGAAAGAACATTTCATAAAGAGAAGAGTTGAATGGAGCAATGTTTTTTTCGGAGGACAAATCTGGCTTTAGAGTAGAACCTGACAATAGGAAGATTATAATTTGCCAAGAATATAGTAAAATGAAGTAAATTTACATTATAGCATACGGACGTGTCCGAATTTTTAGAAGAGGAATTTCCAGTGTGTTTTTGATATATATATATATAAATCATTTGCGTAGCAGTATAGAGATAGAATCCTCAGATCTGCAATTATATCTTATGTTGTAGCTATTGAAGATGAATTCTTTCTAGTAAATGGTCACCAGGTTATATCGCTCTTTATCAGTATCTGATAAAAGGTTTTAACAAAGAAATTCTTCAAATGGATTACTCAGTTTATTCATCAAATATGAATCCAATGAAAACGCTTCTAGTCCCTTATAACACTCAGAAACGCTTTTCTACATGAATTAAAAAGAATTTCTGAGTTTCTACATAATAACCTCAACTTTTCTGTCCCTCATAAGTGTGCGACATTGCTTTCGGTCAAGGAAAACCAAACAACGTATGGAAACAAATATTTTTGCCGGAGAAATAACTTGTAATTCTTTATTTTTATAATTAGATCAATTTCCGTATGTGTGTGTGTTTGGATTTATTATTATTGATTCCTTCCTTAATTTACTATTCTCAAATATTACAATATTTATTCTCAAAAATCATTCTACAAAGCCTTTCACTATTCAATTTTTTTTCCAAATTATGAATCCTTTAACTTGTTTTGAGCAATACATTTGGAATTTTTATAATTTATTTTCAAGTAGTAAACATGGTAGTCTAATGGTCATGGTCGTGAACACTCTGTTAGCGTTGTTTCAATACAATTCCCACCGCGTAGTGGGCTGATGTAAGTTTACTCTGTCCGTACTCCAAGTCCTGCAATTGATGTGGTTAGAAGTTTGGAGAGGGAGGTTCCAAATCTCTCTCAAGTTCACTTGACCGAAATTCAAAATTAGGAGGTCCTTCACCTTTAGCCTTCGCTTTGCTTCTGATTGCAATATTAATAAACAGTCAATTAATCAATCAGTAAATGCTTTCAGATTTCCATTTTGACGATATTTTTTCAGATCTCCTGAATCTAAGTATTTATCAACTAACTATGAACATGTTATTGTACATAAAAACATTTGATATACATATATTTCTATTGATATATTTTAAATAAGAACATCAGATCGAAATTGTAATCTTTTTTTTATACATTTTAACTTGCATTAGAAATCGTAAACTAATATTTGTCTGATACTGTCCGAAGTTAGCTTTAAATAATATTTAAAAGGTAAATGACTATACACTGAACACACACATACATTCGCGCGCACACCAAACACACAAACACATACACACAGAGAGACACAATATTGCACGTACAATGAAATATATACTTTTTTTTTATAGAATCCGAAATTTACTGAATAGATTTACATCGATTACTTAATATTAACTATAGATGATTTTTATATAAATATTAACTAGTTACGGAGCTCTTAGAAAGTTATTTTTTGAAGTAAAAATAACTTACCCGAAAAAGAATTATCAAGGCATAAGAATTTATAGATATTTAGGGGACTTCTAATGTTCTTGAATTAGTGTATCGCAAAGAGAGAGTTTAGTCTATTGCAAAAATATTGTTTTTCTTAAGTTCATATTATTTGTGAAAAATAAAAACAGGAGTTCTCAATAAGTCTTTTTTTATATATTGGATTCAGATTGTAAGTTACTTTAACTACCAATTTAAAAACAGACATTTTTTTAGATTACTCATTTTATTTTTGCAAGAATACAAAAAATTGATTTTTTTAATACATTGTGTTTAAATTCAATATTTTGCATTTCGTTATTAAGGATGTAATATTAACTGAAATATATGTATGATTTTTGTAACATATTAATATATGTAGATACTGACATTTTTGTTACAAAATAAATGTTGTGAAAATATATGAAAAATTAATATAAATCTTATATAGGAAAAGTAATTTAAAATGTATTATCTCTAATTCAAATGACAGATAGTCTTTAAAATCTTACGAAATATGGTAAGAATAGAAATATTTTTCAACAATTATGAAGTCAAGACATTTTTGCACATGGATGCAAAAAATTGAATAAGCACAGAGTTCTTTCGGATTTTCTTATAAATGGGAACAATTATAAAGATCCTGAAATTGATACATAAAAGCTGTAAACTGTATACATGTTATTAAATTAGCAGAAAAAATATCAATACTCCCTGTTAGGCAAAGGTAAGAACAGTGAGATTTTTTTTAAGCTTTGCTTGCTGCATTTTATAAGTGAATATCACTTATGTAAGTTAATTTAAAGCATTATAATAAAATTATCAATTAAGTTTTCCGCAATGAGGATAATGAGATAAATTTGTTTTACCGAAATAAAAATCTTAACCTACTCGCAACTAAAGAGCAGAATATTGTAATTAAGGTTAACACAAGAATAACTGCAATATAAAATTTTATATATATATATATATATATATATATATATATATATATATATATATTTATATATTATACCAAAGAAATTGGTTACATTTAAAAAATTTCTTTTTATTATCTGTTAAATATACGAACACAATATTGTAATTTTTCTAAGAAGCGTAACTTTTCAATGAAACCCTGTCAGACTTTCTATAACAACTTCTCTGCCCTTGTTAGAGCATTTCTTTCCTTTCTCAGATGATTTTCCCTCTTTTTCTTCTCTTCGAACATACTTCCAATTAAACTATTGTTGTAGAACTTTCTTTTCGCGCTGAAAGTGAACCATGTGGGAATTACTTTCTGGTAACTTTCTAACTTCAATCAATCTATTTTTTACAAATTTTTTATAGTACATCTTACCTTTTTTTTACACTATCTATCAAAATATGTTTGTATATGATATATATGCACGTATATATATATATATATATATATGGCTGCTTTTGTTTATATAAATACTATATATATATGCACATTTAATAATAAAATAAGATGGCATAATGTAGGAGTATGAACAAATGATATTATGTCAAAAACACTAAGAAGAAAGAAAAATTAGAATCCTGTTGTGTTTTTGAAAGGAATGACTAGTCTTTACTATGTTTTGGATAACTATAAAATTACTTGTGACGAGTGATATTTCCAAAAGGAATTTTTACTTACTAAAATGTTTTTTAAGGAACTACTATTTAAAATATAAACTTTAAAATAAATGTTTTATATAGAAAATTAAAAACTGAGTGGTATAATATACAGATAAGGAAATCCATATTAATGTTCTATAATTAATTTTATAATGATAAATGTATGTAATTTAATGGAAAATACTATACAAATGAAATTTTAATTCATAAATGTTTCATAGGTAGAAAAAGTACAAAAAATTTAAGAATATGTATTTGAAATTGTCTTAAACATGTTAATTACAAATAATAAATATTTGTTGAGGACGGGGCACTGTATTCATTTATGAATAACTTAATCATATACAAGTAGGGCAAAGTTGAGTACCATTACAGAAGAGAAGAATAACTCCATACTACCACTAAGAATGCTACAGGTAAATATATAACATTAGTCGTATGTACGAAGGATGTCGAAAAATGTCATAGGTTTGTTAAAATGTACCGTTCCCTGACCACTAATTAGAACTAAGAGGAAAAAAATCAAAAGTGTAGCTGTTGAAGTAGGGGTGGGTAAAACCAGGCACTTAGAAAAGGCGTAAGATAAATTCAAAAAACATTTTACTTGTAATTTATTTTAATATTTAATCATTTTAATGAAATACAATAGATAATTTATATGTAGAAATTATGTTCCAAACTATTCATTTGAATTTGGAAGTGGGTTTCTTTCATAACCGGTTTCGGCAGATATTGTACTTTTTTTTTCTTTCGAAAGGGGAGAACTGAAATGAAGATCCACTTCTGCTAAGTCTAGAGGTACGTGTTTCAGAGGTTGGTAAAGGTTTGTCACCTTGGACATCTTACCAAACCAAGGGTACCCAATATAATCCCACATTGCTAGTTACGCTAATCATGTCGTCAACTGAAACTATAGCAAGAAAGAAAGGTGCAAAACCTAGCTGAATAACTTCATTAAATATTATTTCCCTTACCTTGAATATAAAGCAAAGTAGAAGTTATATAGCCACAATGATGACCAAACAAACTTTTTTGAAAAACGCATAAAAAGTGTTGTTTTAAGACAGGAACCACCAGAACATTTTTAGGCATGGACTAGTGGACTTATTTCATATGTAAGTTGACAATCAACAGCAACTGCCGATGGAAAAAAAAGCAGTATCCGGTTTTTCCCTATCTTATCCCATGTACTATTCATGATACAGCAAACTAACAATCACTTCATTGATGGAGCTTGTTCTTAAATTTGTGTTATCAGTATTTTTAGCATATGCTGTAATTGCTATGCATTGCTAAATTGAAAAAAAAATACGATAAATGAAATGCTATTTTTATTGTATAGATAATTTAAGTTTATCAATTCTTTCAAACTGAAAGGTAATTTTTTAAATACATTAAAAGCTATTATAAAACAAAAATAATTAAAAACAGCAAAAAAAAAAAAAAACAAAAACACAGACGTTATGAAAAATAAGGATTTTGAATAATGATACAAATAATTTTAATACACATTACTAGAATTCCATTACTTATAGAATCTTTCAATATACATTACTAGAATTGCTGATGTTAAATCATGGGAAATCATATGAAACACTAAAACATTAAATTACATGTTATTATTAAAAATCTAATTGAAGTAATTGATATTGAAGAGAGTGACATCGGTCACATAATAATAAACACATAGTTATTGAAAACAAACATCTACAAGGAGAGTGAACAAAATTAAAAAGTTAGGAATCTTAACATCTAAGTAACATATAAAGTCATACTGAGTAATATAGTCTATTTTTCCTCTCCTCTAGACCATTCTTCTATTTATCTCTGTATCTAGCCATTAAGTTAATCTGGATATCCTTTAATAAAATGGAGACATGCGGCCACACGAAGCCATTTCTACAACGGTCATCTTGATCGGACATGCTTCCTCACATGTAATAAAAGAGAATCAGTTAAGGTATCAAACTGATATATATATATATATATATATATATATATATATATATATATATATATATATATATAATAATAATAATAATAATGAAAAATAGATATACAGTTGGAACGAAGGCAAAAAAAAATGTACAAAAGATCGGGAGTTTAGTAAGAATTTTAAAAGTCAAAGTTATATTCCATAAAGTAGAACAACGAATGTAAATATATTTACATACATATGTTACATAATATACACTGATGTGGTTATGATTTCGGGTATTCGACGCAATTAATCATTTTGTTAAGACTATAAAATTATCAAATTTCTTTGCCATTAAATATCCATTCGCTTTACAAGCGTAATTTTACATGGTACAAGAAATTTGTAGTAGAGCTTTTATCCAGGTCCCCGCTACGTTCTTGAATAGCAACTAAGTTATTGATATTATGCAAAGTGGAGATTTTCGTTGCAGATTGAAAGACGTTTTATTCTTATTTTGAAATCTCTTTTAGTTTTCTCTTTTTCTACTTAATATAAGATATTTTTATTTTCATTAAATTTAAGTTGTGTTTGGTCGTCATTTAATTATTGAATAAGTAAATAGTTTTTGTTATTAAGTTTTGGGACAAAGAATAATTTGAGAAATGTGGTGTTACATATTTATACCACTTCGGTGGATAGTCTTCTGACATCTTAGATAGGACAGGAATAATTTTTTGATTAAACTGTTTCTTTTGATCATTCACAAATGGTTGTCAGTCTTAATGTAATGTAGATAAATATTTTCATTTTATTATAAGAGTGCAATTCGTCAGAGGTGAATGTTTTTCCACTCTAAGTGATAAGGTAGTTAACTCTCCCACCAAATGTATTTGGAAGAACCCCATACATTTGGTGGAAGAGTTAATTATGGTTAAAATATATTGGTAAATAACTCCGAGGGATGAAGGTGATCTATATGGTAAAGTATTGAGAGGTAGTCGTCAATAGCAAGGGAGTGTAGTACTTAGAATATTTGGTTTTACGAAAGACCCATCACAAAACTTGACATATAGATATTTTTTTTAATTTTGGATCGCAATTGAAGTTATAAAATAATTACGTTCAAATTTCCTTTTAAATGAAGATAATGTTTTTGATGTTTTCCCCTTTTTTCCAAGAAATATCATTTATATGAACATTTTGGATAATTTTACTAATATAATACTTTGGATAATTTTACGAGAACAATAAGGATTTCCGTACTGTCATTAAATCTGTATAGGATATTATGTTTAACATAATGATAATAGGCCATAAATTTCAACTTTTTTTCTGACACTTGGTTGTTTCTCATAATATCAACTGAGATGAATACGAAATTGTTCATTACAAATACCAAACAACCACCAATGTTTTGTGAAAGGGATCCATCATTAATCAGGAATATCAGCATTTTCCCTATAAAAGGGCATTAAGGATCTAATACGCTTTTAAGAAAAATCAGCATTTTAATATTTTATTTAATAGAGAAAATATTTCTGAATCTTTTAAAATAATTCGCATTAAGATATTCTCAGTATAATAGCATTTATTGAAAAAGGAAATCGAGAGGAAATTGGGATTTAAACAACGTTTACTTTGGGCTGCTTGATGACAGCAATCTTTTCACAGGCAACAGCAGTTTTTCTTTGTTGCTAATGTTTTGACTTTTATTATGATCAAATACTAAATGCAAGCCTCAAATATTCTTCTTCCAAGTATTAACTGCAGCTTCTTTAGTTATCTATAACTTGTACTTTTGTTTTGTTTTGGTACATTGATTTGGGAACAATTAACGTTCATTTTGAGCATTTCGTATTGTGAAGTAATCGCTTAATAATTTTAGCTGAATCAAGTTTTTTTATTTACCAAGTTTGAAGAAGGCTTCCATTGATTCTGTCAAAAGACCATTTGATAAACGTCCCCCTGAAAGGGAATTTACGGATAATATTTATACAATACGCAAATCTGAATATAGTGTCCCGAGTTATTGAACAACAGTGCGTCCGGAAAAAAGGATGGAAAAAAGATACCGACTCATCATTTATTAAAAATAACTGTAGTTCTGATGGTTATGGAATGTTTGAAAAAGGCATTACATATTTATAAGAATTGATATGTCTGTTTCTTGTAAAAGTGTGGTGGAAATATCCCACTAAGGGAGAAATCCTATAAAGAATTTATCTAGCATTTATTTAGTGGAATATTAGAATTGTTGTATGTTATGTTCCTTTAGAAATTAAAAAAATTGAGAAAACGAAAAAAAAAACATTCTTGAAATAAATGGATGTTTTGTGCAAGGAATAAGGGTAGTTGGACATGGTTATGCTGCAATGGTGATTTTCTGTTGTATCATGAACTTTCCTCCACTAATACTTAAAAGTTTTATAAAAGTGCTGTAAATACTTCGCAAAAATTCACAAAAGAAGCTGCGGAAGCATCAAAGCAAAGTGCTGCTTTGGAAAAAATGACACTCATAAATTCGTCAGATATATTTTCAATGGGGATGGGACATGAAAACACCTGTAGTAATCCTTATCGTGTTAGGGTATGTGCAGTTATAGGGGACAGAACTGGAACGAAATTGTTATCTTCTTATTGTAAGGGATATGATTCGTAGAAACAACGAAAAGTGGCACTAACATATAAACAAAAGAGAAAATAATCAAAATAAAAAAAAAAAAGAATTTTTAAAAACTACAGTGGATCAGTTGGTGTGATGAAAACTGTTGGAATGGTTAGCATATTTCAGCAGACAAAAAGTTTTCGTTCTGGGAGATGTTTCTTATAATACAGCGGTTGGCTCGAAATTTGTTTTATATATTGCTGCATCTAATCCACATGGAGAAAGCACTCTAGTAATGAAACTAGAATGAGTCCAGAACGTCCAAAAAAGAATGGGGATTTGTTTGCGAAAATGGAAGCAAACCAACTCCAAACTCAGCGTTGGAAAATCAAATGAGTTAAAGAACAGATTGACAGCCAAAACTATTGATTTGATTACTACATAGTATGGAAATACTAAAATAAAGCTTACCTTACAAGGAATTCTGAAAGCAGTTTGGGAGGTTTATTTTCATATCCGTGCAAGTGTCAAGAACCATTGCGCAGTGTTTGTCCGATGGGACGGAATTGTAGGTGTAAATATTAAAAATATATTATGTAGAAGTATCTGCAGGCGCTTTTAAATATAAGAACAAACCATCTTAGCAATATTGCATTCTCTAAAGCCGATTCCAATTCAATGATCGGATTCTAAGTTTCTACAAAAATGTCTGGAGGAAAAATAAGAAACAATAATGAATCCACACATTCAGTAATATATTATAATATAATTAATTCCTCATATATATTCATTATGAAGCAAATTTTCCTTTTTTATGGTGCTAATAAAGGGATACTAAAAACCATGGTTTTTGACATCTGTTGATCAAAAAAGGATTTAGATTGCAGCGAGAAATTTTATCTCCGTAAAAAGAAAATAAGATAAGCTAAAAGAAAGTTATAAAAATTATAAAATTTAATTATAAAAGAAATATCATCATATGCGTGTGACGAATTTTAAAAGTTGACATTTTTGAATAATTATTGTAGTAATTTTATACTGTAAAATAAAGCAAAATAATTTAATGTTTATATTAAGTAATTGTGACCAAAAAAAGAACTAATAATTTCATTAGTAATATTTATAAAATACTTAATTTTATTTTGTAAAAACACCAAATTCTAGCTAAAGAAAATGAATTAAGTTCCCTGCCTTGTAAGTTGTTTTATCATAAATTGCTGGCATCATATTTGTTTCCAATTCAAATTATTTTAATTAATGAATATTTATTGCTTCAAAATTTCACATTACTTTTACTTCACATTTAATTGCTAATTGAAGCAACAAAATTATATATATATATATAACATTATAGCGAATGTTATATTTGATATACATTTTCTTAGAACGTCATTTTTAAGCATTATGTGCATGATATTTTCAAATAATTTCAATGGAATTTAATAAAATTTTCGTTGCAGATTCTGACCATGATTACGTAATAGTTTGGATTTTTAACTACGCAAGTTAAAATTCCACGTTTTTAGTGGCAAATATTTTTTTAAAATGTGAAAATTAAATTTTAAACTTTTGTTAATTATTGAAAGCTTTATATCAGTATTTCATGCTTCATTATTTTAAGGTCACTTATTTTCCTATGGTGAGAAAAAAAATTGCAAACATATATTAGTAACCTTTTTTGAAAAGCTATGCATAATATACATCACCACTTGTAAAAGGCGATCCAAAATTCTTAATAGCAATAAATCCATTTAAAACGTACTTTAATTCCAAAATTGTTCATTAGAATTTTTCAATTTGTGTTTGCTGATTCCCTAAAAATTTACATTGCAAGAAACAATGCTAAAAATTAAAGTAATTTAAAAATGCATATGATTTGCTTCATTTTTGACTTTTTAAAAGATAAGTAACACCTTAAGAAATTGAAATTGAATATGCTTTATGAGAAATTTTCTCACATGCAGGATATTTTCAAACACAATAAGATTTAAGAAAAATTCAAAACTCTTGATTACAAAACGCTATAACATTCAACACGTGTTATCTATATTACGAATGTTATAGCAAAATAAAGTATTTATTTGTAATTAATAGTCATTTGCTTTAGAATTCGACGTAGTTACGCATTAAATGTAACTGTGCAATAATGAAAATACTGTTAAAACTATTTATCAGTGGTTAATAAAATCGCAACAAGTATTATCTGAAGACATTTATACAAACATCACTTATACTTCTTTTTCTTATGCGGTGTTTCCTCCTGTCTAAAACGAAACTTTTAAAAGTCGCCTATCGTAGAGGGATTCCATTTTATTTGTTATCTTTTTGGCGAATTTCATTCTCAATATTCGTCACTTACAGCTTCTAGAGTTTCGAAAAAAAAAGTTCAATTTTAAAGCCAGTTTATTTCTTTCGACATACTACATTATGACATTTCATAACTGTGCTGAAGTGAGTTTAATAATTCAAGAAAGTTATTGGCTTTGTTATTACCCGGGAATCCTGAAATACTAATGCAAATGTCATTCAGACAGCCATTTCTACAGTATTTAACTTTTCCTTGAAATTTCCATCTTTGAATAGTTTTTAATCTGTGAGACAACGAATAATCTCTCTTAAAGATTAGCATCCCTCATAATTTGAAATTTATTCATGATATGCAAATCCATCCGTTTTTATTGATATCTTATATAAAAGTTTTAAATAGATTTAAATTTATATATATAGGATAAAGAAAATCTATTTTCAGTCCATCATATGAGCGTATTTAACATTATGTTGCCTTAATAAGTAATTTTCTCTAGGAAGCTTATTTTTAATAATACAGTGTTTGTCAGTTGCTCTACTATACCATAGACACAAGAAAAACAAAATTTTCTAAATCCACTCTGAAGTACTAGTTATTACCTAACCAATGGCTTTCAAATCTCCCCTCATTTACTACTTGTACGTTGACGTACAGTATTTCTTTCACTAAAACAGACAAAATCTCACTCGTTTCTTTCATTTCCACTGAATATGTCAATTATTTGATGGTTAAGTACTGATGTTGTGCAGCAATACGACCCTAAAGCAGTCTTGGAAAGATATATGAATATCATTTATTCCTGAGGGATATGTACAAACCCAAGCTCAGCTATCAAACCATTAATATTAATGCACACAAACAGAGAATTTTATATTGAAAAATATCCTGAAAACTGCCTCATGTCTCTTTCGATATAATGAATTTTTAGTGGTTTAAGTCAATAAATTCTACAGCTGCAAGCCATACCCTAATACTTCCAATTGATGTTTGGAAAGATTCAGGCCTCTAAGTCATTTAATTCCTTTTTCAGGATTAAATGTAATGTTGCCTTATGTTTATGATTGAAAGATGAATCAAGCGACGTCGATGGTTCGCACTCTCTCTCTCTCTATTCTAATATATTTTCTATCAATAGTAATGATTCCAATGAAGGAGGAGTAGACACAAGGAATTCCGATTCATATGCTACAGTTTATCTTACACACGGAAAATTAGGATATCGTATATTAGTTTATTTTTACCAGAAATTCCAATGACTCGTCTGCTGTTGCCAGATTATAGGAACTGCAAATGACATGCCCTAATCTTTGTCACAATTCATCCAATCAAGCAAACTAGAG
This sequence comes from Nephila pilipes, assembly GCA_019974015.1. NCBI lineage: Eukaryota > Metazoa > Arthropoda > Arachnida > Araneae > Nephilidae > Nephila > Nephila pilipes. The sequence goes on along the minus strand of BMAW01100115.1, from coordinate 4,472 downwards.
TAACATGTTATTTCACTACATATGGGGTTGATGGTTTACCGTCATCTTTCTCCTAAAGTAAAATAAAAAGAATTTGTTTAACTTTGGCTGTGATTTCTTACGTCGTCTTTTTTTAATGAAATGCCCAAAGATATAGGAAAACTAATCCAGTGAATTAACACGGGCAATATATGACCACGGAAGTGTCTATCTCTGAACTTGAAAGAGAATAAATGTTCTCGGAGAGCCACCAATAGCTAAAACTATTCACTTTATACACTGAACAGAACACAGTTATCATTTAACAGATGTATTCAACCTTTCAAGACTTAACCCGTTCACTCCTAGGGTATCATGAGCGATACGCTCGTGTTTGCACTCCTGTGCCCAGGGTATCACATTTGACACGCTCCGTGTGTGTCTTCTACGCACCAACATATCAATAGAGATAATGTTCACACAACACATATATGTTCACACAACATTTACTTTTATTTAATTTTATTATCCTTTAAGCGTTATAACTCAGTTTTAAGAAATTTCAGCCTAAAAATTGTATTTAAATTGAGATTTCTCAACGTAAATGAAATGTTAAACAATTTTATTTCATTATATAAATATGTAATTATAATCTCATTACCATATGATTCTATTAAAATAGAAATGAATGCTATATTGTGTTTGATATATTAATTAATCATTAATTTAGAATATTATTTTTACTTTGCTATTTCGCAAATTTTAAATTTCACTTAGTAGTATTTTTTTCGGAAATTTAGTATTTTCATCTAGGATGAGGATAAATTGAAGGCTATGATTAATATGGAAAGTTATTTTTCTGAGACAAAGCTAAATTTACACTATTTTAGAAAGTTATTTTTAAAATGTTTAAATAAACTAGCCCTCATATTAAATGATCCTATTATATGCAATTTGATATCCTTTAGAAGATTTAATTTAATATCACATTTTGAAAATTGTTCTTAACAGGAATATCAAATAAATTTACGTTAAAGTATTTAATTCATATCATATCTATAGAAATCAAATGATCAGACATATTTTTAAAATCCGAAAATGAGGAAGCAGGTCGAATAATATATTTGAATAGGTTCACATCGCTTCTTTAATTTATCCTTACTTTCTCCTTCTGAAGTGTAGAATATTGGTAGCAAGACTGCTCTATTTAATAAATACATTTATTTACCAACAATAAAATCAGATAAACTCTAATTTTAACAGTTCCTTTAAAATAAAGGTTAATTAACAATTTTTACTTTGATAAGATTTAAAGTTAATTGCACGTTAAACATTGATATTTATTCGATCACAACTTGCTTGATAGTTATTTTCTTTACAATATTTTTTTGACTTTTATATTTCTCTGTAATCTGATTTCTTGAAATTAGAAGACTGGACATTTTTAAAATACGATTTTAGCTCAACATTTAATTCAAAACTTGGAATTAAATATTGAAGAATAAAACAAACTTCAAATATTCAAAATTAAAAAAAAAATCAAAAGAAAGAAACGTAAAATTCTTCGATGAGAGTAAGAAAAAGAACGATGTATATATAAATCATTTTTTCCATGAGTCTTATACAGTAGAAAAATATTCTAATACACCTTTTCAAAAATTAAATCGAATTTTAGGAAGTTAATTTCGTTTGCTATATTCTCAAGAATTTTCAATTTGAGGAAAAACATAGAAGTTATTCATGAAGCATTTATCAAATGTAATTTTCTTAGGCATAACTTGGCTTTAAAATTACTTGCATTTTTAAAAAAAGATAAATAGCTCAAATGGAATTCCCATCTTAGATTAATCTTTCCTTATGAACCTATTTAAATGACGAATTGAGGTAACATTTAAATTTCAAGTTCTGAATTTGAATAGATTTTGGTTTAGTTTTTATATATTACATGGTGCAAAATAATTTTAAGAACTTTCTTTAAATCGTTAGCATCGATAAAACAACATTTATATAATCGAAGAAATAAGCCAAAAAAATATAATAGTAATAATTAAAAAAGTTAAGAATAATTTTTCTAAATTTCTTGTTATAACATTTCATGTTTGCAATTTTCTCTAGATTAAAACCCATTTGATATAGAAAATATTTTATTATTCATAAGCATAATTAATTTTTTTATCTACACCATTTTTGAAAATTGGTGGTGAAAAAAGACTTGCATTGTGGCGTCTTTCTTTAAATTTCTTCAGGAAAAGAAAATTACACAGCATTGAAATAAATAAATAATAAGATGAAATTAATATTTATAAAATTTTATAAAGGCTAAAAATTTAAAGACCTACTTTATTAAGGAATACTTTTTATAAAAATACATAGGGTTATAAACTAAACCCAGAAATGCAAAAGTCAAGTTGTTAGGAACTATTGCACTCAGATATTTGTATGCCGAAAAAAAATTGCATGATTGTGATATGGTGGGATTTTTTATCAACATCACACTAACATATAGGCGACGGACCTCGTAATTTTTGAATCTCGGTCAAGTGATGAGGACTACACTTGAATCGACACTTCCCTCTCCAACTGAGAGTGCATATCATATTTATTCTCACGCATGCATAATGATCACGTTTATAAAGAAATCATTTATTTCAAAAATCTGTAACACAAAATCTTTTAGAGAAACAAATATTAAAATAGTATATTGAACCTTCCTTTGTTCACATATCTGATACAGTTATTAAATATGAATTATTTTTACTTTTTGCATCATAATCACAAATCATTTGGTACCAAAAAAAATTACTGGACGAGACATTTTAAAGAACTTACGTATTCTTGAATTTTTTTTGGCGAAGATCAAAAAGAACAGAGGTATGTTTTAATGTAAGATGAGGAGGTTTTTATATTTATAAAAGTTTAACTTTAACGTATGTTTAAACTTCCTATCGTTTTGAGAGAGAAACTCAAGGAATAATAACTTTTTCTTTGTGGAATCTTTTTTTGTTGCTTATGATTTCAATTTTTTTTTCTAAACTATGCTAAACTAAACTTTATTTTGGTTATTTTCATAAGGTTAAAAGAAATTTAATTCACTCATAAACCCCACAAATATGTTTTAGTGCTTCAAATGTGCTACTGTGAAAAAACTTAAGCAATTTTTTAAACTGTGCCGTAATTTCGAAAAAAATCAAGCGGGTGACATTCTTTTCCTACTACAGCGGCACAATGTAACACTTAAAGGTTGATGAAAACAAAGTAACCAAAAATTTAACTGTACGCATACAGTATGGAACAAAGAAGAAAAAGGCTTTATGTACAGAATGGCATTAGAAGAAGCATTGCCTAGACATGAAGAAGAACAACAAACTAAAATCCCTTAGTGAGAGATATGAACTTTCCTTACTGCAATGGTTGCGTGATACCTCTATTGCTACTGAATACCCAATAATCTAGCAGTTCTTGAGAAAGGAGTTGTTGCTCTTCAAAGAAAATGTGTTTCAGCTGTCTAGTGTTCTAAGAAAGATGCAATCTTTCTGCCAGGAGTCACAAAAATCATCCCACACGTGTTCGATAGGATGAAAAGCAGGAGGGGACGCCAATCCATTTTGCAGGTATTCTTACTTTCTAGAATCCGCTCAACTGCAGGAGTTCTTTATGGGCGTGCACTATCATCCACATAATAAAGTTTCGAACAAAGGTATCGTGAAACTGACAAACGTGTAGGAGGATAATTTGATCGCGGTCATGATCTCTGATAAATTAACCGTTGTCAAAAATATGGAACTCCGTTCGCCCTTCAATATAACGCCTCTCTTTGGACTCTAGGATAATCTTAATGGTCTTTTTCTTTTATGTTGAAACCGTGTCTCTACCTCCCTCCATATGAACTGGCGCGGAGTATTGTTGCTCAGACTGAAACGACTGTCCTCAGTAAGCAGAATGGGACACCATTGATGAGATGTCCCGCTTTTATTCTCTTGACACCACTGTAAGCCATACCGTCAATGGGAAGTTGTTAATGATGTGTAACGTTCTGGACAACGGACGGATAAGTCACTTTTATGCTGATGTCTGCCTACAGTAAATCGTGATACTTGTCGTCCGGTTGCCTCTCGATGTCTGTTTTCAGTTTTTCTTACCTGCAGAATCATATGCCAGTCATTACTTACCATCGCATTCCTCGGACGATCGCGGGAAAAATTTCTTACTGCTCTGCCCGTTCATTTGAAAGGCTTCACTTTAGTCAATTCCAAATTCTTGTACAACACTCTGCAAACTACGCCTCTCCTCGAGCTTTTCGATCATTGTACCTCAAGTAAAGGTATTCAGGGAGTTTCTGCAGCCATTATGAAAGTATAAATTCTCAAGCAAGGAATGTCTGAAAGCTGTACACACACACACACACACACACACACACACTCCCACGCTCGCGGCGGCCCCGTCTGAGCCGCTCGCTCGGAAGAGCGTTGTGTCGGGGGCGCACGCGCGCGGGGGCGCGCGCGCGCGCGCGGGCG
>BMAW01100114.1:0-11452 GCA_019974015.1 Nephila pilipes | reverse complement strand
TTTTTTTTTTTTTTTTTTTTTTTTTATCTCGAATTATTTTTGTGTGAATTGCCCAAAATTCAATATTTCCAAAACCTAATATATGAGTTGAACGAAAAAGATATAAACAAATTTATATTAATGATAGCTACATAAAGAGGTCTGTCTTACCCATTCTTGATTATAGGAGTCCTCCAGGTCGTTGATTGCTTTCGAGTCCCACTCTTTCCTGACGCCTAGCAACCGACTCGGTAGGAATCCGTTCTCTCCCATGATGACGAAGTAAGCGAAGAAACCGGCTGCACCTTGGATCATTCCAATTTGACCGTAAGCTATGGATATTAGCCTAGGCGAACATCGTCATCGGGTTAGAACAGGGAGAAGGGGTACAGAGAACAACATTACAGTCTACAAACCAGTGAAATATTACTAAGGTGATCAAAAGATGGATTGTGACAGAGGGGAACATCACGTTATTGAAAGGAAGGATGATACGTTGCTTAAAAGTAATGTGCAAGATTGCGTCGCACACAGGTCCTGCACTTTATTTTATTTATTCGGTCATTCTGAATGCTAACGAGGATTACACATGTGTGTACTCTACAGACTTCTTTTGAGGTCCAGTTTTTAAAAGCAGCAGCCTCTGACGTTCCATTCGAGATTTCTTGACGAAATCGAGTCTCGAACATATGACCCTTCGGTCCAATTCATTCTGCTGATAGGTTATCAGAAAGTAAAGAGAAATATTGAATGAAAGTTATAATTGCGAACGTTTAGTTCTAGTACGGAACTAAATAAAAGACATTTTATAATTTAAAGAAGTAATTCACATCTAAGGGGCATTTTTTTTTTTCAAATACTCACAGTATTGTCAATAGATACTCAAATTTTCCCACAAAGAGTGCTCCGAAATTCGATTTATGCATTACACGTAATGTTAAATCCATTAGGATTTAACATTCGCTGAATGATATCCGAGATAATTAGTTATTAAATCCATGTAGTTATCTTAAGTGGAAAAAATATTGATTCTCTAAAATCTATATATGTTATTCTATTAGGATAACTGATATTCGAATTTTGAAAATCAATTCTTTATAGTCTGAAGAAAAGATAAGAGATTTTATACTTTATCCAACAGTTTTTTTTGATAAAAAAACAATTTTATTCATTACTTAAGAAGATCACATAAAATATGTCTAATTCCTCGTTGAAGAATCATTCTCTTTTTAGAACGTATTCACATATCCGTATGCGTTATCGTACAAAAGTACTACTAAAGGTGACAGTGCATCTTCAAAGAATTTTTTAAATTAACGTAAGTTTTGCTACAAAAATATTTCATGAATTTGTGGGCGTTGAAAAGTAGAAAATCACCCAAGAAAAGGTTTTTTAGTGTCTATTTTATTAACAAAGGGCATTTTATACAAATATACGCAAAAATTGAGACTTTCCACAAATACGGTAACTCAAAAGAAAATAAGTACATTGTTATTTTTAAAATCGAATAGTACAGAACATAGCCTTACCTAGAGAAGAGACTATTATTTTGTTAATATAGTCTTTATGCAGGAAGCTAACAGGTCAATTGAAAAGTCCCCGGCTTGACAATGAGAGAAACCTGTATGGCCTGTATGAGAAAGCTCTGTGCAAAGTGGGTGCCGCGCGAGCTCACTTTTGGCCAAAAATAACGACGAGTTGATGATTCGGAGCAGAGTTTGAAGATGACCAAGCGTAATCAACCCAAGTTTTTGCGTCGATATGTGACAATGGATGAAACATGGCTCCATCCTTTCACTCCGAAGTCCAATCGACAGTCATCCGAGTGGACTGCACACGATGAACCCGCTCCAAAGCGTGGGAAAACGCAACAGTCGGCTGGCAAGGTTATGGCGTCTGTATTTTGGGATGCGCATGGAATAATTTTCATTGACTACCTTGAAAAAGGAAGGACCCTCAACAGCGACTATTACATAGCGTTATTGGACCGTTTGAAGGACGAAATCGCCAAAACACGGCCGCATTTGAAGAAAAAGAAAGTGTTGCTTCACCAAGACGATGCACCGTGTCACAAGTCAGTGAAAACGATGGCAAAAATCCATGAATTGGGCTTCGAATTGCTTCCTCATCCACCGTATTCTGGACCCCAGCGACTATTTCCTGTTCTCAGATCTCAAAGGAATGCTCGCTGGGAAGAAATTTTCGTCGAATGAAGAGGTGATCGCCGAAACTGAGGCCTATTTTGAAGCAAAGGACAAATCGTACTACAAAAATGGTATCGAAAAGTTGGAGGGTCGCTATAATCAGTGTATCACCCTTGAAGGGAATTATGTTGAATAAAAAAAACTAATTTTGCCAAAAAAATGTGTTTTACTATGGTAGGCCGGGGACGTTTCAATTGACCTGTTATTATTTTGATAATATAGCCTTTATGCAGGAAGCTTTGGTAGTTTGAGTTCTGAATACTGAACGTTTTTTAAAAAGTCATTGTAATTTTCATTTTATAGAAATATAAAAAAATTCTATTAGATTTAAAATCTCAAGAACTCTCTATTCTGTGTATAGTTATTCGAAAAACATAGATATAAAATTTGAGAATCATTGATGCATTAAACATTTTGAGATATATTGTGTTTTGCAGTAATAAAAAAATGTCGTTTTTACTGCCTTACCAGTCAGAGAAATTCATATAACAATAGCTGTAATAATTATTAACAACTATAATAATTCATAAACAGCTGTAATAATTCATATTAACTGCTGTAATAATTCATATTCATATTTACAGCTGTAATAATTCATATTCATATTAACAGCTGTAATAATTCATATTAACAGCTGAAATAAATATTGAAATTAATACAGCTGTAACTCAGTTTTTGAATAAGACAGAAACAAAACTCAAACATATTTTTAAAAGTAAAAAAAATTGAATTTTAATACGAACTCAAAAACAAAAATCAATACCTTGACCAAAAAATGTGTTTTGAAAGTGTTCTGTCACCTTACATTGTACATTTGGAAATCTTATACTGATTTTAATAAACGCATATGAGGACCTATCAAATTTCTTAGATTTCTTTCATTTCCTACATCGATATTTATACTTGAAAACCAAAATTTTTAAAAGCATCTATTTGGGTTAAGAAGGTATGTTAAGGCTTTTAAAGCATAATGAATTTTGCAAACTCTTTTTAATAACCAAGAGACAAAACACATTAATCGAAAAGAGGAAAAATGCGATTTCAATAGGTTAATCTTACAATGCATTAAGATGACATTACTGTTGTTATTATTATTAGTAGCATATATTTTAATTATTATTAGTAGTAGTAGCATATATTTTAATTATTATTATTAGTAGTAGTAATTTTATTAGTATTATTTTAAGTTCTTAAGCTAAATGGTTTGTTACGGTTTCTTTTTCTTCATATGTCTTATCTAGTATTCACTCATACTATACCTTACACATAACCCGTAATAAAAAAATATGGAGTACTCATTTATTTTTCATAACTTGCATTTCATCTGTATCGCATAATTAGATGCTTTCACTACAAAAATACAAACCAAACTTCTCAATTCCGATTTCAAAGTATCTAATTTTCATTTCACTGGAGAAAAGAAAATAGAATCAACATTTTAAAATTTTAGACTAAAATAAATACACTGAAATCAAAAGTAATTCCTTTTGTAAATTATTGTCAATCGAAATCAGAAATAGCAATATTTAACTCGCCAGATGTATCTGCGATCTTAAATTCAACGAAGTTTATTTCTTAATGTTTTTTGAGTATATATATGGGAGTATATATATATTTAAATCTTCTGAAATATTATTCTAAAGTAGTAATTTTCTAAAATAGCTAATCACAAATATTATACAGTAACGATCTTTTAAAAATATTATATATTTAATAATAATGTAATTTTAAATATGATTTGTATAAAAAAAGATAAATGAATCAGAATTTGCTTTTGGATTCAACTCAATGGCTTCATTTACTTTTCATTTTTTTTTTTTTTTTTGAAATGTTATTAAATGAAGCAAACCTTTACGGAACGATTGCATATGATGAAAGCATTCCATGTTCAATACAAGAGAATATATTAAATAATGAAAACAAATTTATTTTTCTGTTATATATGCTTATTTCTGAAAGTGCATAACATTGTTCAATAAAAAGATTTTCATGATATGCTCCTTTCATAATTTCATTTGTAAAATAATTCTACATACTTTCTCTTGGGATAAATGAAGCCAAACAACAAATATTTGTACACTTTACAGTTTGGAAACATCTCAAATCAACTCTTAAAATAAAATAATGAACATTAGGAATGAATCATAAACTGTATTCCAAATTTACTACTTGTGAAGAAAAAGAAAGTACATGAAATTTCATACAGTAAATGAATATTACTATTGATTAACTGTGAAAGTTATTAGATATTTATTTTCTGTTCGAAAATCCTTTGAATGAGAAAAAGAGTTAAGAGAGACCTATCACGTGCTTGCAACATACCTCTCATTGACTAGTTTGTCCTTGGAAGGGTCACGTGGCTGTCTTTTCATGATGTCACTCTCGGGGTGTTCGTAGGCAAGTGAAATGGCTGGCACCTGTAGGACCATACTCCTATTGTCAAAAGCATTCAAAGCACACATCGACCGGTGAAACAAATGGCACCGCGCTCCTTTCCTTTCGCGGGATTCGTTTCCGAGGGATCAAACTTTAAAGAACTATAAATCTTAAGATAGTTCGGATAGAATAATTTATGAATCAAAAGATAGCTCGAAAAATATTCCATGACACCGAAGTTTCAGTCTTGTATTCTTAGCTTCTAAAAATAAATTTATTCTTTAAAAAAAATGTTCTATTTTATCGTAATTTAAGGCAATCGTAGACATATTTCGAATTGTCTGGTATGAATAACATATACAGGGGTATTCGAAACGAATCACCCGATTTCAGAATTCCATATTTTCAAAAACGAACGACATAGAATGATAAGTAATACACGAACGCAAAGAAAAAATAAGTAAGTTTTGTATTGTGAACTACAGATGTTTCTCGTGTGTTCCTCGGGAAGCTATTTCACGAAAGCTGTTTTAGAAGCTTTCGCGAAGCTACGAGGGGGGAGGGGTTCAAAAACAGAGGGCATCTTTACGGCAAATAGTTGTCACCATTGGGTGCTGCCATCCGTTAAACGGAGCCGAAACAAATTTGACGTTGATTCTTTAGTTTCGATTTGATAGTCAGATACTGTTCAATTAAAATTTGATAGCTGCAGCGTCGAGTTGACGACATCGGTGAGACCTGGATTCAACATTATGTATCAGTAAATTAAGCAAAAAATCGAAACGTTGGGTTGCTTTCGGTGACTCTGCTCCAAAGAAGGCGAGGATGATCTCATCGACTGCTTAAGTTATGACCAAGAATTTTTGAGGAGTAAAAAGCCTCAAGATTATGAAAACGAGTAACTGAGACTTTGACAGCTGTCTAGTGAGTCATGACGCTTACTAAAGCACCACCTTTTAGATTTTCCAAGGATTTATTGAACGACCCTCGTACCTCGCAGGTGGTCGCAGTGGACCAGATGTTACACAGCTGGCCACCTGAGTTAACTGATATCATCCCATGCAATTCTTCATTTAGGAGTTTGTAAAAAATAAAGTGCATGCTACTCCATCACCCACACATTTATGTGAACTTTAAAAACAGATTTATGTTGCTGTACAATCCATTACCCCGACGGTTTATAACGTGTTCGGCAGGAATTGACACATCGAATCGACATTACACGTGTAACTGAAGGAAGTTATGTTGAACACTTGTAAAACAAAAATCCATATTTTTCAATTGCATTTATATATTACTTATCATTCCATGTCGTTTATTTATGAAGGTATGACATTTTGAAAACGGATGATTCATTTTGAACTACCCTACATTTTAATCTGTTCACATTACTGATAAATTTTAATAAGCAATTAGTTTATAATCAATTTAATTTATAATGGAAGGGGGTAAATTGATATAGGAATCCACACCGAAAGAAAATTTTGAATGATTTATGATTTCGAATTTACATGTTTTTTATTATTATTATTATTATTTTGTCTCTTGTTATCATAACTATTATGGGGATAATCGGGATAAATATTATTTTTGGTAAGTTAATTATAAGGAGGGCACTCAAAGTTTCTGAAAACGTTCATGATTTAAAAAGATTTTATATGAGGTGCAACAGATTATAAAAAATTATGAATGTTAACTAGACAAAGCAGTGGTGCTGCCATCTATTGTTAAGTATATCAATCAATGTTCCGATGTTGAAACCTATTTGAATTTGAACGTGTGATTGTGAAGTAATTTTTTTCGAGCGCTTTATTAAAAGTTAAATTCGAATGTTTTGTTAAAATATAACAATATATTTAATTATGTTTTAATTTTTATTGAAACATATTTACTCTTCATTATATTAATTTATGCTTAGATGGTATTAGAGGAGGAAAAAATATTAAACTTGTTTGCGCAATCATCAGTTCGTATTTGTAGCATTATTAATTCTGAGTTCATCAGTTTTTCAAAGCTATGCGAGTGCGATTTAATAAAAGCAGGAAATTTTCATAAAAAGAGAGGGGTGCCATCTTTTTCACTTTTATTGACCGTGTTCCACCGAATGCCACCAACACCAACAAAGAAGCAACATTGATCTTCGGCACAATCGAGCAACACCAACGCTTTATTTCATGCAAATTAGGCCATGCAATGTATTCCCAAGATTCCACCACAAACAGTGCACAAACACAGGACATTAGAAACAACAATGCTTTTTTTTTCTTCTGAAAAGCCAAAGTAATTTGTCATTTGCTTACTTACTTTGAGTTTCGTGTATCGAAATGGGAATTAATTCACTTATTATAATCATTTTTATTTCGTTCTTAAAAAGAAATATTATTCTAAAGTTATAATACATGTTTCTTTTTTATGTGACTCCTTATTCGAATTTTTTTTCGCGTTTAAAAACAATTTTAGAGTTGAAATTAGTTTATTTAAATGTTTGTTTGATTTACTCAAAAATATTAAATTATTCCAATTTCTGATTACTTTTTTAGAACTGTATCATTACTAAAATTTGACAGAAAAATTAAATGCCTAGAATTTAAACTTAAATATTCGCTTACTGTTTAATTGACTGTATATATTTCCTTATTCCATTCCAAAGTATGGAACAATATTAATTACATTATTTCCACCATTCTAAATTTTTTCTTTTCTTTCATTGGACATTCTCTTAAAAATTTTCTAGTTCTTTAATTGATTCTTTTTTTTTTTTTTTTTTTTTTTTTTTGGGTTTTGGGTTTTAAATTTTTAATTTTTTTTTTTTTTTTTTTTTTTTTTTGATTTTTGGTCCTTAGGTTTTAAATTTTACATTGTTTAATTGTTATATAAATTATTTTATCTGATTTGCATAAATACATATTTCTTTCGTGATTTCTTTACATATTTATATATTTTTATATATATATTATTAGTATTGATTTTGTGTCAAATATTCACAGATTGCTAAATGTACTAATTGTATTGCATTACTTAGTAAATTGTGTAAACATAATTATCAACTTTTTCTTCATTGAAATTTTGTTTTTTTTTTCATTGAAATCCTCGAAGTTTTGTTTCATTCTTCAAGCAAAAAGCTTAACTGCTCAATAATAATGTGTACTTTAAAATACTTAAAATTGTTTTCCTTTCAAAATAAAATTTTAATAATATCCTTTATAATATTGGAGTATTTCAAGTAAATCTATGTAAATCATCAATATAATAAGTTCATTTATTTTAAACTAACAAAAAATAATTTTTTTAAAATTTCAATTCTGCCTAGTTGCTGTGTTACTGAGGTTTGTTCGAGTTATCGGAACTATAATTCTGTTACAAACATATATCTAAATTTTTTAATTATTTTTTTCAAAATTTAAATATTTTCTTATGAACACGAGCGAGTTTATTTCTTCCTTAACGATATTCTGCTGTTTTTATGGAGTCATATGTATATATTTTTTTTTTATAAAAATCAAATTCATTTCTTGCAAATTTGAAAAATAAATTATTATCAAAAAAATACAATTATTTCCGCACGCCATCGAAGTTAATTCAAGTTAATAAATAAAGAGCGAATTTTTTTTAAAATTTTATTTTAATAATCTAAATCATGTTTGGGAGGATAAACTTTTTATAGTTTTTTTTTTAAAAAATTCTTAACATGAAACATCGAAAGCAACAGCTGTTAAAAGAAATCAAAACCACACATGATTATTTCCAAAATAATAGTAAAAAAAAAAAAAATAATACACAAATCTTTACCTAAAACACACCAAAACTTGTTTGCCGTAAGCTCAAAACAAAAATACATCGATATGTGCTGTACACACCAGCCATAGGGAACATGAGTCAGATTTAACACATAATACATACACAATTCATTAATGAGTTTTCACATAGCAGCATGCATATCAGGCAAATAGGAGAAAAGCAAGCATTTTCAAGGAAATGGAAGTTTTCCGTTTCTCTGTTCGTAGGTTCCACCTATTCTTCTGTGTACGTTTATTAGAAATCGTGATTTTGCCACATTATCAAATGAAACTGTATCATCATTGTCATAAAACTTGTAATACCCCCTGAAAATTGTCAACTTGAAGAATAGAGTTCCTTGAAAATAATAGATTGATTTGTGGATTATACCTTACTGAGCAATAATTATTAAACTCAATTATTTTAAGGGGCGTAGGTGAAAAAGTACTGAGAAAAATTGCTTGGTATTCAAATTTGTCTGAAAGAAATGCTTTTTAAGTAATTTATTGGAAAATTATTTTAAAAATGAGAGCTATGCTTGTTTTTATTCGAAGAATATATAATTAAAAATAATAATAAATACTCGCTGAGTTATTAATTTTTAATGTAATGAATCATTTAATTTAAAAAGATGAAAATGTAATTCTAAATGTCGCAAAGTGATTTTAAGGGGACTTAGTACCTTTGCACCTTCAAAAATTCGATTTTTCAAATTCGTTTTCAAAAAATAGTGTTGAATGTTAGGAGCATTTTAAAGCAAACCGCGTAAAACTCCGATAATTATTACACCCTGTGCAACAAAAAATGTAAGTGTCTAAAGTGGCTTGTTCTATGTAATGCAATGTAAACAAACCTCTTCTTCTCAGTTTGTTATTTTCATACTTTCCCACAGGATTAAAAAAATGTTTTGCATGCAGAACTTTAAAAATTTACATGAGTGTTGTACTTGTAGATCTTTATTCTGTGAACCTCAATTTTGTTAATAGGATGATTAGATTTTAATTTATAACATGATACACGAAAAAAAAGTTACTAAATACAAATTTGATACCTTTTTTTTAATGTAAGATAAATTTAAAATTTGAGGTTTACAGAATAAGGTAATTATTTAGCTTTAATTTGGTATAAGAATTATGGTTCTATTGTACATCTTTCAAATGTTATCTTGCGGGTAACGTAAGGTAAGCTAATTTATTTTTTAAATTTTTGTACGCATATTTCATGTTGTTTAAGAAAATATATTAATTTAATAGCAAAAGCTGACCCAATATTTTAAACTATGCACTTTATCACACAAACTGGCAAAGTTTCATATTGAAATGAGCAAAAATGTTTGATTTATGAAGAATCGAAAAAAGTTTGTCAAAATGTTCTACTTTTGATTTCGAAAGGTACTAAGTCCCCTTAAAGTTTATAAATTATGTTGAATATCAAACTTACAAATGAATACTACATGAGAAAGTGTTTGTAAATAATAAGATAATTATTCTTATTTTTGCTAATTCACTTTAGAATTTGAGAGTTGTTGTGATTGTACTTTTGTTACATTAAATATTAAAAATGTATCTTTTCTTGATTTTAGTTTACCGCTTTTTTTCGTATCAAATCACGCATATTTGTCCTATTTAATAATAAATTTGAATTATAACATATCTTCATCTTGTGCCAAATCCATCACTTAGCTCAAATCGCCTTGTTTATTGTATGAATCTGATGTAAACGAAAGTTTTCAAAGGAAAAATTTCAGTATAATTTTAAAATCTCTCGAATCGTAATTATCATGTTGTTTTTAAATCTTATAATTATTATTCCAAAGATAATAAAACATATATCTCTAAATGGAGTAAAACAAGGGAAAAGTTTGTCTAGAGTTTTACAAGATACCAATCTTTATCATCAAGGAACTCTCAAAATAAGTAAAATGGTAATAAAATATGAGTGAATGATTGACTGCCATGGAGGAAATGAAAATGCTGAAGGTAAAAATGTGATTGTTTTTTCTTGTTTGTATTTTTATTTTTCAGCTCAAATTTGAAGTGAGTTAGTTAAAGTCTTTGGCAAGTTTTAAATGTTATACTGCACGGAATTAAATCAATATTTTTTTTTAAATGCAAGAACAAGGAATGCATATTTTTGTGAATGAAAAAAGAGTAATCGTTCTTATGATGTAATTTCAGGGTAATGTTTTAAGAATGTACAATCTATCAAATTAGAATTGAAGCTTAGAGAAAAAAAATTCTAGAAAATGTTTTCTTTAAATGTACACCTAATTCTATTCTTACCCGATAGATACGCAAGATGTGCAAAAAAAAAATTGTGTAAAAAATGCATTGCATTTATGAAAAAATAGAATATTGGTTCCAATCTTAAGAAATCAGCAAAAATAACACATTACCTTTTCGCATTTGTTATAGATGGATTATGAGACATTATGTAATGGCTACCGAAAAATATTACAGTTATAATTGATAAAACAAAAGGTTTAAAAAAATAACTTGCTATTTATTGAATTTTACCAAAATTAATAAAGATAGTCCCACTCTTTACTGGGCACGTGATAAAACGTAGAATAAGATAAAATAAAAAAAACAAATATTTGATCATTGATTTGCTCTCATCGTTTGTAGTGTTGAGGAGAAATATTTGTTACTAGTTTTTTTTTCTGAGACTTGTTTTTAATGTCTAAAACATTTCAGTCCAATTAAAACAAGTGTCTCAAGTGTTTTCACTTTGAACGCCGAACTCCAATTGCTGATAAAGTAGACAAAATTCCATATTAAGGTTATGAAATTCGGGAAATTCTCTCAAATTGAAATCGCGTTACATTCCTCGTCTCCAAAGTCACAGTAATAAGAAATGAAATTAAAGCAAAATTTTCTTCTTAGATTTGAATCGATCGTGTTAAATCGAAATAAGTCGTATAAAAAGAGAATTAAGTTTTTTACTCCTTCTGATTCGTGTTAAATCAAAATCGTGTACAAGAAATTCGTGTAAGAACAGAATTGGCTGTAGCTTTATATAAATAGACTATATATTTTCATGTTCGACCAATTCCTTAGATATTTGAAGAGAAATTTTCAGTTGTTCTAGCAATGTACTAGCATTGACATGAAAGT
>BMAW01100113.1:24269-35362 GCA_019974015.1 Nephila pilipes | reverse complement strand
GTTATGTTGATGAATAAAAAAAAATTTTGCAAAAAAAATGTTGTTTTCAATGTTAGACTCGGGAGTTATTGATCGATGTGTTATACTTTGTGCAATTTTAATGCGCCACAAACAGCAAAATATCGTCGAAATGCAGTGCTCAATTTCGGGGTCTTTAACTTCAAGAAACACATGAACTCGTTCAATTTGTAAAGCATAAGTGATATAAATCTCATACAAAAAGTATTATATAAGGAGGCTTCAAGAGTTTTTACAAATTCAGTCGCGTGATGGACCCTTGTCACCTAGTAAAAGAAGTTGACTGTCTACAGATGCGCGCGAATGTATTCATATACTAGAGACATCCTTTGATGATAAATTAAAAACTACATTAAGTCACACTTGCGCGGAAATTCCCTTGTATTCATAACAATCAAAATAAAACAGTTGTATGGAAGGATTCACGGCATGAATACTGGAGGGTTAAGAAAATCCAAATGTAAAAATACGTAACAAGATAACCTTAAAAAAGATCAATAAAATTCTGCAAATAAATAATTATGAAATATCAATATCATATCATTAAGATAAGCATAATCTTTATTCATTTTTTAAAAAATATATAGCATGTTGTAGTTATTTAATATTTTCATAACAACTTATGCAATTAAATTTAATTGATACTGAATTTCCATTTAGCATTATAAATTTTATTTCACTATGTTCACTATAATTCAACTTATTTAAATTTAACGTTAAAAATCAATACATAAATTTCCCTTTTAATAATGTATTTCTCTAAATTTACTTGTTCTGTAATGCAATTTGTATTTTGATTTAAAAATAGAATCTTCATAATTGTTCAAGATATTTGAGTTTAAAGATTGTTCGATTAACTATGCTGCATTTTATCAAAAATGATTAATGTTTTGATTTATGTTTAATTAAGCCAAAATGATAAATCAGCGTCCTGAAAAATCATAAATCATGCATAAGAGACATTATTTAAAAAAAGTAAAGAGTTTTAAATAGTGGCAGAAATCAAAATTAAATAACGTGAATTTTATGAAATGTTTTATTTCTTGAACAAGAATCATGAAATATGGATCTTTGCTTTATTTTATACACTAAGTGAAAATTATGTATTTTTATAAGTAGTATAATAGATATTATTTCGTAAAAAAATTAAATTTATATTATCTGTATTATTTAATTTTGTAAGAAATAGAAATAATTTTCTATATAATTGCATAATCTTACATTTATTTACTTCAAACAGCGAGGAAAAAATTTATTTCTAGAAGTAAATTTGTTATACTTACCGATTCCGCATTGAAGTGGGTTAAATTATTTAAATTTAGTGACTGAATGATTGCTTTTATTAACGTTGCTCTAGAAGCATTACGAGGGGTATTGGTGAATGACCTCTTAAGTTGGAACATCTGTCAAGAGACGAGGATGGTATCTGAGCTAGTGCCTATCCTCCTAACTTTCATACAATGCCACAACAAGAAGGACTTTGATCCTCGACTGAATTAAAGCCTATCAGCCCTACACGGTTAGTCTTTAGTGGCACCAAGGTTCCCACACACAATTCGAAAAAAACAGCCGGCCGTGAGTGTGCTACTGTGAACAATAGACAACTGTTGCCACCAAATTTAATAATTAACAGGTCAAAAGAAAAGTCCCCGGCTTGACACATAGATGGCGCTACTAGAAATAAATTCATATGTTTTTAGTAAGCCCTAACCCTCAAAAGATGCTGGTATAAATTTGACAGCTGTCGGATCATTAGTTTCGGAATTATAGCATTTTGAATGATGCAACTTTTGTTATTGTGAAAAAAATGGATAAAAAGGAATTTCGCGTGTTGATAAAATATTGCTTTTTGAAGGGAAAAAATACAGTTGAAGCAAAAACTTGGCTTGATGCCGAGTTTCCGGACACTACCCCAGGAAAATTAACCATGAAGGATTGGTATGCTAAGTTTAGACATGGTGAAATGAGCACCGAAGATGGTGAACGCAGTGGACGCCCAAAAGAGGTTGTTACCGACGAAAACATTAAAAAAATCCACAAAATTATTTTGAATGACCGTCAATTGAAATTGAATGAAATAGCAGACACTCTAAAGATATCAACTGAACGTGTACATCATATCATTCACGAATATTTGGGTATGAGAAAGCTCTGTGCAAAGTGGGGGCCGCGCGAGCTCACTTTTGACTAAAAACAACGAGTTGATCATTCGGAGCAGTGTTTGAAGCTGATCAAGCGTAATAAACCCGAGTTTTTGCGTCGATACGTGACAATGGATGAAACATGGCTCCATCATTTTACTCCGAAGTCAAAAATCAAGTCATCCGAGTGGACTGCACTCGATGAACCCGCTCCAAAGCGTGGGAAAACGCAACAGTCGTCTGGCAAGGTTATGGCGTCTGTATTTTGGGATGCGCATGAAATAATTTTCATTGACTACCTTGAAAAAGGAAGGACCATCAACAGCGACTATTACATAGCGTTATTGGACCGTTTGAAGGACGAAATCGCCGAAAAACGGCCATATTTGAAGAAAAAGAAAGTGCTGCTTCACCAATACAAAGCACCGTGTCACAAGTCAGTGAAAACGATGGCAAAAATCCATGAATTGGGCTTCGAATTGATTCCTCATCCATCCAGATCTGGCCCCCAGCGACTATTTCCTGTTCTCAGATCTCAAAAGTTTGCTCGCTGGGAAGAAATTTTCGTCGAATGAAGAGGTGATCGCCGAAACTGAGGCCTATTTTGAAGCAAAGGACAAATCGTACTACAAAAATGGTATCGAAATGTTGGAGGGTCGCTATAATCAGTGTATCACCCTTGAAGGGAATTATGTTGAATAAAAAAAACTAATTTTGCCAAAAAAATGTGTTTTACTATGGTAGGCCGGGGACTTTTCAATTGAACTGTTAACTCATCATTAGGAGAAATGAAACTATGTGTGTGTGTTGTGAGGCTATAAAATAGATAGAAAGAGGACACACACACACACACACACATATATATATATATATATATATATATATATAAAGTTTCATAACTGTTGATGAAAAGCTCTTATAAGAATTTGCTGTTAAAATACATCAAAGAGAACTGTTTCAGTTTCAAATATCCATTGTGCCGCATTTTAGGGACAGAAGATATTTAAAGATAAATTGTTCACCAATAAATACCTTTCTGCTATTCTTTTAGAAGTGAATTTTTGGATTACGTTTACTGTTCTATAACATTATATCTGCTCATTTAATAAGAGTGACTGCTGAATTCTTAGAATGAAAACACATTGCGACCCTTGGTGGAAAACTTCGAAGTTAAGGCTCCTATCTTGAAAACGATACAATATATGCGGAAGGGGGGAAATAAACAACAAGGTTGTAGATCATCATCGATTTAATACATAAAGACACCTTGTGGACAAAAATAGGAAATACACAACGCATTTGTGTCTTCGCGATTTCCAACACTGTGACGTGACAAAATGATGTAACGGAGAGGAAAAAAAATAAAATATATCAAGAAACATTTATTTTCGATGTAAAAAACTTATCTCATTTTCTTCAATGCACATTTGGACCCTTATTTTGAGTAAATTGCGTACTTACTGAGTGTTCCAAGCGTAACTCTTGTTTTACAAGGTTTTTCTGAATTTCACTTGGTGTGTGTGTGTGTCATCAAATTTTCGATCGTTAATTTAACCAACTTTCCATCAAGCTAGAGCTCTGAAATTTTGAAAATCGTTCTTACTTGCCTAACAATGCAATATTTAGACATTTGAGGCTAGTTTTATCTAATATTTCCATAATTTTAATAAGTGAAAATATCCTTTACCCTCGGTTTCTTTTAGGATTGAGGAAAAAAATTCATTCTTCATCTGGAAACACCGGGGTTTCCACATACCCCACATGGGGTATAGTAAAACTTTTCTACTTACAAAGGGAGAAAGTAAGGTTTGCTGACTTTCAGTCAGTAATCAATCGCAGGAAAGAAAGAATCCGATATCTGACGCCGGGTCTTATCACAATAATTTTTTTCTGAATTCTGGTTCCCATTTTTTTAATAAAATGACTTACAAACTTTCAAATGCATGTTGTGATTTTATGAGTATTATGAATGTTTTAATAGGCTCACAAATGTCTTTTTTTAAGTAAATTTTAAAGTTAAAAATTATTATGTATTTCACTTGGTGTGTGTATCATCAAATTTTCGATCGTTAATTTAACCAACTTCCCATCAAGCTAGAGGTCTGGAATTTCGGGAACCGTTCTTACTCGACTAACAACGCAATATTTAGATATTTGCGACCTGTTCTAACTAATATTTCAATAATTTTATTTAATAAACTTTTCTACCATATAAAAACGCTGTTTTTAAAAACACTGGTTTTTATCTCGAATTATTTGTTAAATTCTGATTAAATTATGGCACCTACAATTTTTAGAAGAAAATTTGGATTAAGTTAATATAAAAATCATTCTCTTATGACAGCTTATTATTACGAATATTTTACGCATAATAAGTTGCAAAACAGAAATTAGGAATTAGTCAACGAGAATTATCTATGCTAAATTAACATTTACAATTTGTGTGAATCCAAGTTTAAAGATTGAACACCGTTAAATAAGTGTATTTAAGATTACTTTAAATAAAACAGATAGAAGTAAATTTGCTCGTAGCATAAAATAAAAAGACATTTATAAAATAATATATTACTTTCCTTTTGAGATCATTATACATATTTTAAGCGTTTCAAGGCACATTTATAAAATAATTCAGGCTTATATAACTCATGTGATAAGTATATGTAACGCATGTACTGAAAGAAAACTCACATACTACAATGACATATTTTTCGTATTGATAGATTCGCTTAAATTATTCTATATCAAAACCGTCTACGTTCATAATAATTCAGCAAGCTATAGAATCACTGATATTATCCAGACACATATTTTTGCCCTTTTGTTTGCGTGATCATTTTTATTCGAAAATAAATCTATATTGTAAGAGCAGATGGAGAAAAGTGAATGTCAGAGGTTATGCGAGATAATATGAGTTATAAAGACTGTGACCCATAAAAGAACTGATTGTTTATATGTGATTTTTTCAAGAGAGAAAAATAACGTTATACTATACGTGAGTGAAATTGGATATATACTTCTGGAAGGAGACAAAATTGTTCTAAATCTATTTGATGTGTCTAGGATTGACACCGTAGATTATTAAGGTAAAAAATAGTCACAATATCTCTCGCTTGGGATTTTTATCTCGATTTATCACATTTTCGACGTTAATAAATTATCAGAAATGTTGTATTTTGATCTATTGCCTTCACTCTGTATCCTACATTATATTATATTAAATGTATTATGATAATATTATGAAGGAAATGTAATATTGAAGCAGAAATACTTTGTGTTACAATCTTTCACCGGGAAATATTATTCTCCTATTTACATTGCATTTCTATAATTATTTTAGTTGCTAAAGTTTTGTAAAATAAAAAAAAAATGTTTAATGAAACTTTGTGAAGTAAATTAGAATTAGTTAAAATTTCATATTAGCATTAGTAAATATTTCACCTTAAGAATCAGTCTTAAGAATTCCTTTTAGCTAAAATTCCATATATTTCTTTTAATAAATTTCCTTAAAATATGCTTTCAAACTTTTAAATAGACGAATGAAAAAATCATTATGATTATTCTCAATATCTTACTCAAGATATATGCAAGAATTATAATTGCAGTATGTGAAAGACGACTACAAAAAACATCGCATGTGATTTCTCATATATGCTAAGAGTCCTAGAGTTTAACAATAAAAATTGTTTGCTTCATAATTTTGTTGTCACTATTTGCTTTACATAAGTATATATATCACGGAATATCCACAAACACATTAAATTTCTTTCCTCGAATGAATCTATGTTCAACCCCTTTCTATAATTTATTTCAGCATTGATCATATATCATCTGATTGTTTTGAGTATTTTTGAAGGAGATAATAAATATTCTTCACTGTATAACATTTTCACACTTGAAAATTTTTTTTGAACAATAAATAAAATGGTATGTTATATGACCTGGTCTTATCGATCCTTAAGATTTGTATATGAATAACAATAAATATAAAAGTAAATCTACTATGTTTGGATGGTCTGAATTTGAACCAATGAACATCAATATGATTTAATAGAGAAAATATTTTCATATTATTGGCGTTTTAAATAGCCATGGCATATGTATCATACATTATGGAAGGAAATAAACAAATATTAATCATTTCATCTACTCTCACTGAGTCTAAACTTCGATTAAAAAAACTCCCTTATAAGCGTACCTTCTTCAGGTAAGTATGGAAAACTTTTTAAGAAGATGTGTTTTCTCTTTCCCATGAGGTTTATTGACTATTAAATACATTGGTGACGCATCCCCATAATACACTTGCGATTCTTCCACATTTTCGACCTTAATTATTTGCACCCAGACTTTAACTACTTCTATTTAGAGCACAATTTATATAAGTGTTTCTCATTCAGGTGTGATAACACCACGGAAATGGAGGGGGGGGGGCCGCGAGCATATTGAAAAGAAAATATTAAAAATTGATTAATATACAGAAAATAAAGCAAAACAAGACAAAAACGCATTCTGACATAATACAAAATAAAATACATATTTACACAGATACAATACACTTATAAATGACACTGTATCAGTTTTGCACAGTATATTTCATATAATTAAGCTATAAATACTAAATTACAAGCAAGTTTAATACTTATTATTATTGACTCATTGGGGCAGCATTGATGAGCAAAGTGTTTCATTTGGAAATTTCCTGTTAAAAACAAATACTCTGAGTTTTTGTTTATATATTTAAGATCTATATTTTGCCTTGAGTAACCACTTGAGAAAATTTGGGCTTGCAAAGGTAGAATGTTGAGAATGATAATAGTATATTAAATGTTTTTGTGCCTTTAATACAAAATTCTCATCTAGATTAATTATTAAATTGTCTTTCAATTTCACCACTTTCCATGAAATCTATGAACATTTGTTTTTCTATTTCAGTTAATAGACCTTCAGGAGTATTTTCAAAGGAGTGCCTAATCCTAACATGGGTGCTAACAAGTAATAATCAGCAAGAAAATACCTATAAAATTCTTTGTATTATGATTTTTTGTCCTTACGAAAACACCTTTCATATGATGTTTTTCAGCTTTTTATATTTTAACCACATTCATTGATATTACCTAACATTTCCAAATTTGTTTCTCCAAACTCTGCCCCACAATTCTAATTTTCTGCAAAAGGCATTGACATTATCACTCGCACCCAACCCATGAGTGTTTGCTTCTTGAAGTTGAAGTTACAAGTTATTTAATTTCTCTAATATGTCAACCAAGTAGCATAATTTCATCACAGATAAAACTTCTGGAAATGTCTTGGCTTCTGGTTGGTTTTCCACTACTAGAAAACTAATGATTTAATCTCTTAACTCATAAGTGTTTTGAAACCAATTTCCACGTAATAATCATCTTGCTTAGAAATAAAATAATAATTCTTAATGTAATGTATCATAAGAGCCTGATTTCTTTAAATATTGAACGAATGTCATCGTTGCATATTCCGACAAGGTATTTCCTCTTTATGTTTATGGTTTATAAAACATTTTAAGATATCAAATAAAATGTAACTATTCTATTGCTGAAATACCATCATAAATCCGAGGATAAGGATTTTTGTTTGAGGCTAGTAGGGAGAACAAAAAAAATGGTGAGATAGATATGAAACATCGGATTCATTTCTACAGTTTTTCAAATTTTAATACTAAAATAAAATCACATAATCATTTCAAGTAAATTAACATCTAATGTCAAAAATAAAAGGAAATTGTATAAAATAAAATAAATTTTCTCAAAAAATAGCGCCTCATATCCTTTGAAATGCCAATGACACTTAAAAGGTCAATTTATGAAAAAATGTGACTGCTCACACATTAATTTGGCAAACATTTGTGAATATACCATGATGTGTCTCAACTCCTTTTTAATAAAATTACTTTTGCCTTACAGACTATTTTGAAGGTAATTGAATTTCGAAATTACTCTAGAAACCAATGTCTTAATTTTTCTTAAATTTCTGTTTTATACTCTTCCTAATTATGACAATAATAAGAATCAGTCCGCCATTTTTTGCTCATTGAAAGTAACTAAGAATGGAAACTACAATCTCCTTGTTGAGAAATTTTTTTTAAATACTCCAATGATAAATAAAATATCACAGTAACTGATATTTATTTAGTTGATTTTCATGATATTCTAATTCTATTAGAATAAATTACAGATCATAAAGAAATGCTTAAGAAGTTTGAAAGCTTCAAAAAGCGAATATATTTAATAACTGAAACTGTTCTTTAGATTCAATACGTTAAGCAATTATAGCATTTCAGACATTTAATAATTTATTTTATTTTGCTATTTTATATTTAAAGAATCTTCTTCAGAAAACAAAATGTATATGAAAGATGTAAGTTTTTTTCTCGTATAAGGAAATAAATTTTCACATTAATTTTGCAAAAATTTTCTTTTTCCTTATTGAGGTTATGGCATACTATAATAGAATATCATTCCAAATTAATTTAAATACCTGAAAATTGTTTTTTATTGTGTACTTAATATTGCGAAACACACACACACATTAAGTCAAGTTCTGAATATTAGATAGGCTTCAAATGAACAGGAAAAAAAAATTGAAAAAAAACCAAAACGAATAATTTTCATGGAATAATGCAGTGTTTAAAATGAAATGCAAACGCATCTCGAAACGGCCACTCCCCAAATACTAAAACGTCGTTCCTGTTGAGTTTTATTGGGAAGAAAAGTGCACCCCGCATATAATTGTAAACTGGGGAAGAAGAAAGAACTGTAAGTAAATCTGCGTTACACAGTGATTAAAAGCCACCAACTCAAATCTTGTGATGTGATTCCAGAATACATCCTTCCTGACAGCTGATTCGCAAACTATAATAGCACACTTAAATAATACTAAAAAAAACCCAAAGGCATGCATTTAATGTACTGCGTTGCAAATGGAGGAACCAAAGAAGAAGCTTGAATATGCGGAGAGCGTTTACCCCAGAAGTGGCTGCCCAATTTGAAAATATTTGCGTTATTGCATCGAGAGCAATGGGATCCGAGATAATTTTTTTCTTACCGATTTCACCCACATAGTACAATGAATGACAGAACATATACGGAAGAAGCAATTTTGGAAACCGTGGCAGATTTAGCTAATTACAAGAACTCGATTTGTGAGCCATATCGGGAGAGTTGGCACACGAACCATTTTAAACGAGATCAATCATTGACTGAAGGAGAATATCCTCGTCACGTAGGCTTCTCCCTCTGGATCCTATAACAGAGAGCAGTTCTGCAAAATCTCTTCTTTCTCTAATGAATAGACTTGCGCTCAAGATGGTGCATTTAATACTCACAATAAACGTGTTTGCATGCCTACAAATGCGCCATTCGCAATCATGTTTGAATTGCATTTCAGAACAAGTATTCATCAATGACACTAATTTGTTTTTAAATGTATTACCAACTCTTATGTTTACCTCATTTTTCCTGAGTTACATTGTATAATACCACTAAATTAAAGATATAAAAGTTTATTTACTAAACTTATCCAAAGTTTATCAATTTACTGCAAATTAGTATTATAAGAAAGCGGAGATTATAGATATTTCTTTAAAATTAGAAAGTCATTAAATTTCAAGTATTTCTTAAGAAGCTGAAGCTTTCTTAAGACATGTAATTTGAATATAAATAGTCTTAGAAATTTAAGTTATAACAAATAGTTTATTTAATGTTAGAATTGCTTCTAAAACACAGAAGTTTTAACATAACATGTATAAGAAAAAGAAAATTTGACTCAAATATTTCTATAAATTTTGCTACGTGAAATTGGAAAAATAATAATTAAAATTTTTAGTTTTTCTTTTTCCTGGTACAAAAACTTTTTTCTAAATTTGTGTTTCATCTATGGTTTGCTCATTTTCTGCTTGGTTATAAATTTTAATGTCTAATTATTCTATTTTTGATAGCTTAAGGCCTTATATATATATATATATATATATATATATATATATATATATACTGAAAATTTATGAAAGAATAATTTAAAATATTTAAAAAGATAAAAATCCTGTAAGAAATGTAAAAATGAAAGAAAAATAAATAAAAATATGGAACCCAGCAAGTCAAAAAGCAATATCGGGCTGAGGACCGATTAAGCGGGGTTAAACTTTTTAATGGTACCAACCTTCCCCCTTTGCGACTTGGTAGGCTAAATAGGGAAATCCATATTACAAAAGAGTTCAGTGATTAAAAAATGCAAAAACGTTCAGCGATAAAATGTACAAAAATAAAATCTAGAATTCTAAAAATTATCAACAAATCAAAATATAAAAATTACTTACAAAAATTCAAAGAAATGAAGATTCACATATGTGAGTAGTAAGACGGAATTTTCTTTAAGTTTCAAGATGTATATTACATACTCAAAATGAAAAAAATATAACACATCATCACCATATAAATTGAAAAAAGATTTAAATCATTGTTTGATTGGTAATAAAATGTAAAAGGATGCAAACAATTGGTTGGTAATAAGTTGTACGGTAAAGGAGTATAATGGTCCAGAGAGTAAGTAAAAATGTAAGCTGTGTAAATGTAAATAAATAAATAAATTCTTCACGGCTAGACCACTAACAAGCCGACTTTGTGGACCTATTGTTGTGTGGTGGATTTAAAAAGGGATCACGATTCACAAAGATGTTTAATATATTTGTGATGTATATAAGTATTTAAGAAATTTATTGGATAATCATGATCTAAACAGTTGCTGAAGAATTTTTTAATGTTATTAAACTCGTCTATTTTATGTGTAGTTAATTTGTTATTACTTAATAAAAAGCCTAATAAAATATTCCTATAAATAGATCTGTGCAGATTACTGTTCCCAAAAGGAATTTTGATTACATGGAATTCGAATCTCTCTCTCTCTCTCTGT
>BMAW01100113.1:0-24259 GCA_019974015.1 Nephila pilipes | reverse complement strand
TATATATATATATATATATATATATATATATATATATATATATATATGATGTGAAGTAGGTAAAATATTCTGAGCTTGTGTTAAAATATTATTGCTAGAATTTGACTATACAAATTGTGTATTCTTTTTTAACATGAATGTTTAAAATTTGGATTTTCCTTTTTTTTGTATGTTTTTTTTACTGAGGTTTATATATATATATCCTAAAACAATACAGTCAAAATAATGAACCGAGAAGGTGGAATTTTCACCAAAAAAAGCAAAAATTATATTATCAGCTTATAAAGCGAAGGCAACTGTTTTTTGCAGTAGTTATAAAAATATCTTAATCGATTATATTCGGGCAAGAGATTCTATTACAGAAGCATACATTGTATCATTACATGACAAGCTACAGGCAGAAATATATATTTTCTGATAAAAAAGATATTTTCTGATAGCAAGTAAGTTAAAACAATATTAAATTAATAGCTTCTGTAATCTCATGACTATACTCTTTGAGAATGCGATAGTTCAATTATAAACTCGTAATAATTTATTCTGTGCTTGCTTATATATACACACACATATATATATATACTCATATAGGTATGTAATCGCAGGTCTTAGCGGGATGACTTTATCTGTGGTGTCTTATTATTGCAACTTGCGTATTTAACTGCAACAAAATATGTAAAAGAAGGAAAACTTTAAGAACAATATATTGAATATTATTAATAATTAATTCATTTTTTTAAATTAACGCCCTTTTAATGCACACAAAAATCAATGTACTCCAAAGATTTTGATTTGACATTTTAATAACATCGCAATTGGAAATATTAGGAAGGTTACTGCTGACGAACTTCATAAGTTTGAACGACGGTCAAGCAATGAGGACAGCATCCATTCACCAAACTTCGACACCACATCAACATCAGGACTTTCAACCTAGACAGGCTTAATAGCCGGTTTTCAATTTAATAGGACATGAACTCACAACTCAATCTCGGCTAAGAGTTTGAGATCTCTCTAGTCGTCTATCGTGGCCCTTTTGTGATTAAAAATTATTAGAAGTGAAATTTAATTTTAACTTAATTGAACTCGTTTCAAAGCTGCTGAGTAAATCTTAAGTACGTCAAATTAAGGCAAAACCTTCAGTTAATTCATGCATTCCAATGAAAATAACATGTGACACTTTTTTACATAAAACATTTCTATAAATCTTTATTTTAAAGGAAAAAAAAATATTAATTTGTTTTTTTTAATATTTTGTTTTTTGTTTTTAAATAAAACTTATATCTTAAATTGAAAAGTTCTTATAACCATGCTTTTGAAATGTCTGTTTTAAAAGTGTAAAGTGAATTCTACTTTTGAAAATGTTTGGCTCTTAAAAGCGCATTTTTCAATAATTATTTCCTTTTCTTTTTATTATAAATGAACCAGTTTTAATCTTTTTTATTCTAGTCTTTTGTTTTTTATTAGTTTATTTGTTAAGAGATATTTAAATAAATTGTGTGATATTCTTTGAAACAGTTCTGGTCAATCAAAGAGCCACATTACAAGCTTTACAGATAATAGTTGTTCTTTTTTTGTATATTCATTTTCTCACAATATGAGTAATTTCTTCTTTTCTTTTCGTTAATTGGCCAATGAGAATATTTATTATCATTTGTCTTCATTTTTTTATTACTGAAGGCACTGCAATTTTATGATTTTTTATGAGTACATTCAATTCATTCTATATTCTTTTAAACTGAGTTTTTAACTTCGTTTGACACGACTTAAATATGAGATATACAAAAATATCGATGAGGCTAAAGAATAAATTTTTGTCAATGTTCTAGTTTGTCTAGCAAGAGTGTAGGTGGATGCTCTGCGGTCTCCTAAATCAACATATTCCATGTGCTTGTAGTAATCTACCACAAATTTTTGCTTGGAAGTGGTTAATTTTTCTTTTTCCCGTTCAGCAATGTCACCATCAGATTTTTTTTGGGTGTCTATCAACAAAAATGTTTTCATCTAAATCTTTCATCAAATTCTCAATCTCTATTTCTGCGAGAAATTTCAGATACATTCTAAAAATTCGAAGAAAAAACAGGAGAAAAGAAAATTCTATTAATCATAGACAGCGTAAAGTCATTAATGGAATATTTTTTTCGAATTTGGTTACTCCTAAAGGTCGCCAATGATTAGGAATTCGCACACAACTGATAACGTTGGCGAAAAATATCACCACCGAATTACGGACAATAGAAGCAAATTTGTAAAAAAGGAAAGGGAAAGTTGTAAAAGGGTCTGTAGAAAAAAAAGGGGGAAAGAACTGTCTCTACATAGCTTGGTACAGACGTTGTACCGCAGCTTAAGCGAGCGACAAAAATATTTTTGGAACAGCGTATGTACCGCCGATGTTTAAAGGCTAACTATTAGTGTTTTGAATATAAAACATTTAATACTTCTCAGATATCATCATTGAATTAGATTTATCAATAAAATACTAAAAAAAATTAATTAATATTAGATAAACACTTATGAAACTTTCTTAATACAATTTTTGAAAAAAAAAAAAAAAAAAAAAAAAAACATGTTAATTATACATATATAATATTTTCACAGGACCAAAATTGTATTATATAACATAAGAAGTTACACATTTCAATTACAAAAATTATTTTTAATACAAGAAACTGTAAAGTAATTAATTAATTTACATTATTTCAATTTCATATTAATTTAATTTTTTTATATAATTTATGATTTGAGAGAAAAAGAAATTAATTTTTCTAATTAAGTTTCCAATTAACCAGCAACATTGTAACAGAGCATTTTTATAGTTGATAGAAAATAATCATTTTACATTGGTAAAAAGTTAATTAATTAAAACTTAAATAAGAAAAGTCTAGCGAATTTTCGCTTTATACCCTTCATTTTTTTATGTCGATATACAGGTACATAAACTAAAGTTGTACTAATAATATTAGATGACTATTAAATTCAACTTCACATCAAAAAAGAAGACAGGAATTTCCTTTAATTTATTTCAGATTTTTCCAGTCCAATTTTTTTTTTTAAATCAACGGAGTCAAAAAATTAATTGCTTACTTTTGTCGATAGTAATTAATTATGTAATTAAAACTTTTTAAATGTATGATAAGCTATGGTTCAAATAAATGTTTTTATTTTTTTTAATTAATGTAAGAATAAAGTTTCGCCTACGACTTTTCACATGAATTTTTTTGTTCACTTAAATTCGTGCTGATATTTTTTTTATTATTATTTTACATTTACCTTTTCGTTTTTCTTATTCGTATTAGTTAAAATAAATGATTGAGATAATTTAAATAATTATCATACACAGAAGGATATAGATTGTCTTTTAATAATAAATCAAAAACTAATTTGCTAAAATAATAAAGGTATACGAATTTTAAATGTTTATTGTCAGCGATTTAACGCTAATAAAATGGCAAATGGTATACAATCATCCAAATATGTTTTTTTATACAAAATTATCAGTATTTAAGAACTCGTTTCTAACATAACTAGTGTTCATTTTTTTTCTGCTAAAATTGACGAAAAACTACTTTAAGAATAAAAATTAAATCCAAAGTTGAATAACTCTAAAAAAAACCGAAGACATATATGTAATGTTTTGAATAAACTATTTATTTATACAATAGAAAGTTAACACTAAAAGTTAGACATTAAGGCATCATAAGGTAAGACATCATGAGATTAAATTATCGATAAATCTAATCTGAAATTTTGGATCCATATTAATTAGACCGGATACGGCCAGAATATACACGTTAAGTATCCTGGGAGATGTGACTAATAATATCAAATTCATTTCATCGTACAATAGTATGTTATGCTGTAAATGAAATTGTTTGTAAGAGTTGGGTCATATATTTAGTTTGTTGTATAACCATATATATTTAGGCATTGCGTATGCGGTTGGAATTCATCTCATGGTATGTTATCTTCCTAAAACATTCCAAAAATACTCCAGAACAAACACATCAATACCTACGCGGATGCCTACAAACTAATGTGGTTCGAAAGAATTTCAATTTATTTTTAAAATCTAGGTTTATTTCTAGCATTTTATATAAAACTAATGTGATGAACAATGATGAACAGATTTTTTTACTGATGTTTCCCTACTGTTATCTTTCAATTTATGCAAAAATAATTCGCAGTTATCTTATTGAAAGTAACCGATCCCTCCTTTTTACGGTTTTGGATTTGATTAGGGGTTAATCTCTTTTTACAACGTTTTTCATGAATTTCACTTGGTGTGTGTGTCATCAAATTTTCGATCGTTAATTTAACCAACTTCCCATCAAGCTAGAGCTTTGAAAATTTGGGAATCGTTTCATACTCGCCTAACAATGCAATATTTAGACGTTTGAGACAAGTTTTAACTAATATTTCAATAATTTTAATAAGTCAAAATATTCTTTCCTCTCGGCGCTTTTAGGATTGAGGAAAAAATTTCTTTCCCCTTCTGGGAGCACCGGGCACTCGCCACGCAGCATGAGGTATCGTAAACCTTTTGTACTCACAAAGGGGAGATACTATCTCCCCTTTACTATCTCCGAGATAGTAAGGGTTGCTGACTTTTAGTCAGTAATTATTCTCAAGAAAGAAAGTTTCCAATATTTGGCGCCATGTTTTATCACAATATTTTTTTCTGAATTCTGGTTCCCATTCTTTTTTAATAGAATGACTTACAAACTTTCAAATGCATGTCTTGATTTTAGGAGTATTATGAATTTTTTAATACGCTCACAAATGTCTATTTTTAAGTAAATTTTAAAGTTAAAAATAACTAACATTTTTAACTAATATTTCAATAATTTTCTCTAATAAACTTTGCCAACTTATAAAAACGTTGTTTTTAAAAACGTTGGTTTTTATATCGAATTATTTCATATGTAAATAACTGCTACAGCTCCGAAAGTACAATCAATTATGAAAATAATTTTATGCAAAATTTCCAAACATATTTAATTGAGGACTGCAAACGGTATAAAAATTGAAAAGATATAAAAATTGAAACACATTGAAAAAACTTTCTGTAACAACAGTAATTAGTGGATAGGAAGAAAATGTATATAAAAAAGAAGAATCTGTTATTTTAAAATAAATGGGTTATTTATATTGAAATGTTCGAGTCTTAAAAAATGAGGAGATAAGTAACACTTTTTTTCACAGCTGATCTGGATACAAGCTGTTACCTAAAGTAGAATAGAGAAATAAAATTCCCGTATAATATCCTGAAGATTTTCTAGACATATTATATTTATCGACTGGATAATTTGCCAAAATTCTGTGAAATTTACTACTCGTTTCAAATAGGTGCTGAAGGGGGTTAATAAAATAGAAATCATATGGTCTATCTGGAAAAGCAAGTGTCCTTCACGCTTAAAGATAAATTAAATCAAAAATATAGTAGTTTAATGCATCCACGGTATATACTGAAATGAATTTGAAATGCTTAGTATTTTTTGGTAGATATTCTAGAAACCCATATCTCTTTTGATGATATGTTTTGTTATGGTGACTCATTTCACAATGCTTTACAAAATTAGATTTATCAATAATTATACCTTCCCAGCAATATATAGACGAGATCGAGGACAGCACCTGGATTTCCAAATTATCCATGAGTCAAGATATATATTTTTTAACTTAATGAAAATGGAACTGCAACTTTTATTAATCCATTTTTGACAATAATCCACACATACCTCTTGAATTTTCTTAATTTTTTTCCTTAACCACATTATCTGCTTGCTGCTTGTCTATCTTTTCTTCCATGCTTAATAATTGACTTTGCTTGATAATAAAAGGTGATATAGGATTTTGGGACAACATGTCGGCCTCTTTATTGCTCCTACCTTTCAAGTATATAATTTCATATTCATATATAGAAAGCTTAAGATACAACCTTTTTGAAAGCGATTGAATGTAGGTCTCGGTTATTTTGTATCCACTGTAAATGAGAGTAAAATTAAGAGAACTTTTCCCCACAAGATACGGCAAACAAGAAAAGAAAAATAAATGATTCTACTTGGACGCCAAAATCATTTTCGTTTGCAATATATTTAATAAACATTTTACAAATCAAATCACACGTTTACCTACTGCTTTTCTGCTAATAAAAGAAAATATTTTCTGTACAGGAAGCACATACACACTGGGTACTTTTCGGAAGTACTTTTCAAATTTCAATTACTGACATAGAAGATGGGAAAGCAATATTTTCCTAATTTTTTTTCTTCGATTTCACTATATTACTATTAACGAGGTTTACCACACACTAAGGAAGAGAAAATTTTAGGATGTATTTCCACAGTAGGAGACTGGGTGTTTCTTTCATGTTGGGTAGTTTATTACCGCGTTTTGTCGAGACGTTAGTTGTTGAGGCCATTTAATTCTAAGTTGACACATGGCGTCTTTTCCCAATTTGGCATTCCGAAGACAGGGAAACGAGTTAAAGACTGGTCGTTCTCCTTTTCTCTTGCCAGCGAAGTTCAACTGCTTGCAGATTTCCTAACCTCTCTGCTCTCTGAAATCTTGGAGCGAAAGGAATGTTTCCCATTTGGTTTCTCTGCATGAGTGTTTAATATTAATACTCATCACCTTATTGCATTTGGATTTTTTGCAAGACACATACACAAACATACTTAAATAATTTGGTAATCATGACCAAGTCAGCAGGCCATTTAACCCGTTCAAGACTGGCGAAAGGGGAAAGAACCAATTCCACAGGCCTGCGCGCTTTAAAAGTGTACGCAAGCTGGCATTAATACGTTGAAATTTACGGATTATTATCATTGATAGTATCAAATTCTACAATAATAATATTTTTCTGATATTTATAAAAAATAATTTTGATTTTTAAAGAAATTATATTCATTTTGATAAAAAAAAAATTACATAGGTAAGAAAGTAACAATAATATAACTAATTTTTTTTTTTTTTTTTTAGTTTACGAGTACTTAAAATGCAGGTAAAACATTAGGGAACTGAATTCAATGAAATAAAAAAAATAAATGAAACAAAAATAATAAATAATATTTAAAACTTTTGAAGCATATGATAAATTTCAGAACACTGTTCAAGACAAAGCCCTTCGTTGCAAATTTTGCATTTATAATAAGTCAGCTTGCATTATTTTTTTCTTTTCTTTAAGGAAACATTTTTTGCACACAATACATTCTCTCCTTGACTTTTCACTCAGATATTTCAATCTTTGCGCCATGATATCAAAGATAAAAGTGATCCAAAAACATAAAAAATACCATCTTGCGAAAGATAAGTCTACTCCCAATCATCCTAATCAATAAACATTTCATCATTTCCCTCCATTCCATCAAATACAAAGAAAAGCCCCAGTGTGCAATAAATCACAGTCCTTTAAATGCGCAGTCCGACTAAAAGAAGCGACAAAAATGCAGTTATTTAAATTTTCAAATTCCCCTGATCCAAAAAAAACATCCTAAAACAAAAACTGAAATTGAAGGTCAACACTCTGGGGAACAATATTTAAAAACAAAATGAACTTCAACCGCCCTCTAATGGCCGTTAAGAATTCAAATAAAAGGTTCCAATTTGAAATCACACCAGGGTGATTATGGGGACGGTAGCATGGAAACTTCCGTTACATTTACGACACAGTGGAACATGAAGGGAGAATCGCACGATCACGTATACATGATCACAAGCCTGTGACGGGAAAAAACTCAAACATTCTTTATTGATAATACGATAGATAGCAGGGAAGAGGAGACTTCCAAATGCATGTTATTGTAATCAAAACATATACGAGTACCTGAACCCCACGAAACATTTACATGAAAATATAGCATTGGTAGGCTTAAATGCAGTGCTAAATTTTATATTGCATAATCCACACGGACGAACGTTTAGTTATTACATTCCCACACGTAATTAAACTTGGTATTCCGAAAAAAAAAGGGGAAAGTTTCATTTTAAACCCGACGCGTTAATCGAAACTAAAAGCCAATGGGCATGACTTAAAACCTATCTCGGCATTAAAGAAATCTATTAAAAATACCCTAAAACTTTAATTCACAAATTTTCGTAAAATGTATACTTCCCAAATAGAAATCATAATAACATAAGTAATTATGCTTTGGCAATGAATCATCAATCGCTGTTTATACATTTCTAACTATTATTCATATTTTTAGGTACATTTTGGATGCTTTATATTTTTAAAAGTAACAGTTTATGAAAAATAAAACAAAATGTAAAAAATTTTAAAAAAATTTGAAATTGGTATTTGTAATTTCATTTTAACATGTGTTAACGTTTTTTTCATATATGTTCTCGAAAAAACATAAGTATTCTAAATGAATATTTATTGCCACACTTCCGAGCTCTAGTCTCCTCAGAAACAATTACTATGAAGAAAAGGAAGTACCTTCCTCCAATTAATAATGTATTTTTTTTTAATTAGCAAAACCTTTTATTGTATAAAAACTTTACCTAAGTTAACAATGACAAGAATACAAATAGACGATTCTACCATAAAAATCCACCATTGAATTAAATATTAAAATAAGAGAGAGTAAATAATAAATCATTAAAGTAGACAGTGTAATGTTCTGTTCTAATATTCAAATAAATGCAGACGATAAAATATATTAAATTCAATATATCTTAGCAAATAAATGTTCCTTAAGCAAATTAAACATAAGTATTATATTTATAATAAATTATAATGTTTTTTTTTTTAACCTAACACCATATATCGTTTATTTTCCGAACACTCAATGATGTTGACGCCATCTTTAAAGAACAACATGTTAAAAATTGCAAAACATTTGAAGCATTATAACTTTTCAAATACTAAAGTTGCTTTTATTTTTATGTCTAAGACTGTGCAAAAAAATTTAACACGCCAAGCATGGCATATTTATTTAAATGTTGTAAATCTGAAATAGTCATTCACGAATATTTTGAAAATGTAATATTATTATTGGTGTCTTCAGTAGAAACAGAAACTAGATACGATAACAATCAATTGCCAGCACACCTAGAAAGATTAGGATTATTATAAATTAAATGAACGTTCGAGATATTCAACTGTAAATGATTTTAAATGGTATTTGGTAATGTTTTAGAGTATCTGAGTTTAATTTATAATTAATTAAATCGATTTTAATGCATGTAATTTACATACTGTAAATAAAATTGCGTTGAGTTTGATTTTATGAAAATGAATATAAAGAAAAGTAATTACCATATTATGTGCATTATGCATAATATAAAATTCAATAATAAATATATATACAAAAGTACCTACCATCAAGGGACAGCCATCGGAGAGACAATTTGCCCCTTTCATAGAGCTGTCACTTAATAATAGGTAGATACATGAGAGTATATACTCCTAAAAAGGACCGGGACCAACATAATTGTCCTTTATTAAGAGGTACTACTATATATTACAAAAAATACATTTTTTAAAAAATGCATAAAATATTTCCGCAAGTGATTGTTTGCCAAACAACACTTTTTCTTATATTAAATAAATATCCACTTTTGTGCGTGTGAGAACATAAAAAAATATTCTTCTGGAAATTTCCCTTGATACACAGAATGCATGTAAGAATTGAAAAATTCATCAATGCGAACTATTACTCCTAAATTAATTTTATAGGAAATTAAATTTATATTATTCATTGCTCAGAGAAATGGAATAAAACAGGGAATTGCATTGTAACAGAACATAATTGTTTCATATATTAAAACAATTCTTATAAGGAAAAGAAATCTGCCACTCCATCATTATTTTAAAGGTCAATTCACAAAATACAATGCAACTGAGGACAGTAAGAGACAAAAGCAAATTTAAAAAAAAAAAAAAAATCAATTTTACTGAGCAGTTTTGCGTTAGCAGCAATGTATTTAAAACGAATGAAATAAGCGCACCAAGAAAATTTAATTGAATTCGCTTTTAAGAATAATAGTTTTCATTAACAAAGAAATGCTAACGAAATTATTGTAGTTAAAGATATTGTTTCCGAGGTCCCGAGATGTTAATAGCAATTTTAATCAGGCCCTATAAAAATAACTACTTCACTTAAGAAGTAATTCAATCTTTTCTTATCGGCAGACGAGAGATAATTCAAACTGATTAAGAAACAATTTAACAAAAATATTTCCTTCAGAAGTAAATGGGAAGATACATTTTTCTTTTCAAAGTCCCGTAAAGACATTAATTTTCCAGACAGTCTTATCATTCGCGCTAATAGAAGATAGATTTAAGTAACTTTGTCGAGGAAAGGGGAAAATAAGAAAAAAAAAATGTCGCCAAATATTAATGTGCTTACAAATATTTCGACGTTGAATAATATCTGATGTTTTAATTAGACATATTTCATATCATATTTTATTATTATTTAATAAGAAACGAAATTATTTTATACAATATAATTTCCTTGTAATTTCGAATAGTTGATTGGATGTATATTGACAACGCACTTGAAAGCGAAACAAAAACTTTTGGTGACGGTGATCAAATGATATGGCTAAGTTCAAGTGAGGGGCAAGATTCCCAAGTGTGCACTTTGTGACCTTGGGCTATTTGTAAGCTTCTCTTCACTCACAGCTGACACTTTTATAAGAATTTGTATTGCATTAAATTACAATTTCTTTTCAATTAAAAGATCTTCGATTAGGTAAATTAGATGAAAATAAGCAGTGAGTCAATTGAATTAGAAATTGCGATATATAAACGAAATAGAATTGAATGGAAAGACAATGAGAGATAGAGATAAACGAAGGCTGATGGAAATTTCTAAGAACCATAATTAATATTTTGGATTGAAGTATTAAGACATGTATCTGCAGTTATTGGAAAGTGTTTGTCTCAAAACGAATAAATTGGCAAGCTATGAAAGTAACCATATATAATATATATAATAATTCAAATTTAATTTATGTTAGTTTCTCATAATAGTATTTTAATTCCCTAATTTTTACCATTCTTTCCTTTAAAAGTTATTACATCCTTGCTCTTACTATATTTATGGTGTTTTGCTTCGGTCATCAAGGCAGAAGCCCAACTAATAAAAATAAAATAATAAATAAAAAAATAATTCGTCTGACAATAAATAAAAAAAATAATTCGGCCATGTATTCAGACTGTTCCATTAATGTTGAACATCGTTTAATATTATTTATGATATATATATATATATTATATTATGTTCTTTGGTAGTTAATAAAGGGTTTTGTCTTATGTATCTTTAAATGGAGTTTTGTATCATTGGTTATTCAATTAGATTTAATGGTGGTTGTAGAATTAAATAATGAATGAAACACGTCACAACTTCCTGATTCCTTTTAAATTCCATACCATCCCAAAGTGACAAATTTGATCCTGGTCTGATAATACAGAAGTCACACTACACAACATGCGCTCAGTAGTAACACGTTGCTAATTCCCAATTCAAATAAAACAACACCAGTCATGAGTTTGAGACAATGACCACTAGCAACTGTAGCGGCTTTATAATTTGGAATACTGGATTTTCCATGGAGAATACAGGCTTAAATTAATCAAAACTATATATTCATTATCTTGCTAATAATACTGGATATAACATGAAGGAGACTGATATTTCATCCCAAGTCAAGTTGTAACGCTTCTTTAGGTGTTCTATTCATAAATCGTAGGAGCTTTTACAATATGGATTGCTTCAAATTCCCACTCCTCGCCAACCATAAGAAACGTGATTAAGCAAATTAGAAGAAGATCAAATTTAAATGAACTAAATTAAAAATATAGTGATATATAAGCGAAATAGAATTGAAAGGAAAAATGTGAGATAACGATGATAACGTCAAGCTGATAGATATTTGTAATTTAGAGGATATTATTATTTTTACTACATTGTTCGCACAATTGTTTAGAAATGATTCTTTATTAGAATAAGAGAGTTTAATCAATTAAATCAAGAAATATCCTAGAGTGAGTGTGTTAGTAAGTTTTATCTCTATTATTTGATTATAAGTTAGGATTAATATGAATTCAGGTGGATTCGTAAGAGAAAGATACTACATATTCTGTGAAGTTAGTAAATATGTTATTTTCTGACGTCTCACCAATTGTATTTGTGAAGTATCGAACGTTTAATTAGAGTTTAAGATGCAACGTGAGGCTTAGAATCCTTATAGTTTTAAATTAC
The DNA here is from genome assembly GCA_019974015.1 of Nephila pilipes. Lineage (NCBI taxonomy): Eukaryota > Metazoa > Arthropoda > Arachnida > Araneae > Nephilidae > Nephila > Nephila pilipes. The sequence goes on along the minus strand of BMAW01100113.1, from coordinate 12,047 downwards.
ATCATAAATACTTCATGATGAACTTTGAAATAACTATGTCTGAGACCATTTCCTCACATTTACAAGCCTCTTAATCTAACAAACAGAGATCTTCAGCCACATTTTGATTACGAGTCATTTAAAGGGATACAGTATCCAAAAATATGACAAAAGTTTCGAAAACAAGTTTATTACTTTAAATGTATAAACTTTTTGATATAAATATACGAAGTTCCATAGCTCTAGATATATTATTTATTAAGTTTCTTGTATTTTCTTTAGGAATGTGTCGAAATTTTTCATTCACTTTTAAAGTATCAAACTGATTTTTCTCTACATTTATTTTTTGCTACAGTCACATATTTAAAGTGCTAAGATATTTTTTGTAATCCATATGAAGTTTAGAATTTTCCGTGTTACATATTTTTGTAAATTTTCTATATAAAATAAGGATTTAGGTATATTCATTATTTAAAAATCCCCAGAACACTCAAAAATTGCTGTTTCTTATAGTTTATCAAAAAGGGAGGGTGTCTGAGAGAAAAAAAAATATTAAAAAGTTATTTATAAGTCTAGTACAACCCAATACGTGTGAGAAATACTATTAATATCTCTGAAAAAAATGTTTAAGGATATATGAATACTTCTAGAAATGGAAAACTTTTTAAAACATTGAAATATTTTGATATTTGATGTCATTGTTTGTTTAAAAATGAAGTTCTGTTTTGTCTGAAATATTTTTAAGTATATGTGTTCAAATATGGTGGAATATAATTTTTTTACTAATAAATATCTAATTTAGAAACAAAAAAAAAGTTAAAAGGTTAAGGTGGCTTCTCAAATGGTTCTTAGTACACTTCTACATAGTTTCTTACTTAACAATTAATTTCGCCAAGAATACAAAAATCACTCACTACATTTGTTTGTTCCTTTCTTCAACTTTTCTGATTGTCTACTTTTGCAAAACTCAAAGGTTCGGTAAACAACGCTAATAAATCTCATGAAATTCAACCCCAGTCAAATGACGATAGCGACATTTGACCAAAAAACCCACTAGCTGCGCAAAAGATACACAAACGCAAATATTTTGAATCGCGTGGAAGTTGAGTCATGGAATACTCTATACAATCGCATTTTGTAGCATGTTATTCAAATCCATGATTTACTGGTAGTGAGTTTTTTTTTTTTTTTGCTTTTTGTTACACAACTTTACAGCTTCACTTCTCTTTTACGATGTTTTACATATGTTAATGAAATCGAAAACATTTGATTTTGTTCCAGTTATTAATTTATGCTATTTCAAATCCTTTACCCATAGTCAACTCGATTTTAATTAAATACATTTCTAAACTGAAAATAATCAAATTTTATGCTGTAACCGGGTAATTCTAATCCACTCATACAACAACCATTTCTTCTGTTTGTCTTTTTAAATATTCCCTGATCTAAAGGGCCCCATTTCTCTGCCCAACGCATTCGTTTTTCATTTACTAAGCAGGTGTCTTCTACCATAAGGGAGACACGCAGGTGCCTTCTCGATTTCATAGTTCTAACTTGATAACAAAGGCAATTAATAAGAAAGATGGACATCCATTTTATCTGAAAATAAATATTGCAGCTGCGGTTCGTTTGCAAAATATTTAATGAAGGTGATAATTATTAATTTATTCACTTCGTAGTGCTTATTCTTTAAATTAAAAACCACTGAAATACTTTAAAGCTTATTTTTTCTGAGGAGATTTATTTTTTTCATTGATTTTGGGAACCATAGAAGACATTTCACGACTTATAACCAGTATTTAACGAGTTAGGTAAATGGTTCCAAAGAAAAATACTCGTGTTCAAGAGACAAATCCTGTTTAAATATACCAGGGTTGAAGATCATTAATGTCGATGTGAAGAGTGGGATATTAACCCAGGTATATTTTTTGTACTCTAAAAATGAATCAAAAATTCTGAGGCATATTAGAAATATTAAGTATAATTTTAAAGCGAACAGTGAAATAAGCCGATTTTTTCAACCCTTTCAAATAACTCCATTGTTTTATTTTTTGTCTTGTATTGAAATTATATTTATGAATAAATTCATTAGTTCCACTAATTTAATTCTTAATTATATAATATCCTTATTTTATTCTGTTATTATGTTATGTGTGTATTATAATATAATTAGGTTGTTTATAATAAATAATGTTATTATAGTTATTAACATTGCTGAATTAGAGCACAGTAATTAATAAAATTATTATATTTTTTTTTCATAACTGTAATAATTCTTTGAATAAAATAATATATTATTATATAAAATATGTATAATTTATAATGCACAGAAAAATTCTGATGTATTTTCCTGGTTCTTTAAGAAATAAACGGCATAAATAACAGAATTATATCTTATTTTTAGATAAAAGAAAAAGACAAAGTCTTCAAAAAAATTTTTTTTAAAGTTCTTTGTTGCATGAATTTATTATGAATTATAAATTTGCATTCGCGTTATTGAATATGAACCTATTATGATTATGGACATATTTTTTCTCCATTATATCAATTTCTAATTTCTATAAAATTACCTCATATCAACTTTGATCATCAATACGACTAGTTATATTTTAAATTCACTGTTTGGTCAATTATGGATTTTTACAAGTTATATCAGAATTAAATATTCTAACTAAACAAATAAAACACTAATAAATACGCTAGATAGATTTATTCATAATAGTTATGTTTATGGGAGAAGAAATTTCATACTAAATCAAGAAAACTGTAATTGCATCAGATATAATACGGAGGTCAATAAATATACAATGGGTCTATAACCGACCTTTAAAAGAACTGATAAATATCTTAGATAACGTTATTATGGTAATACAGAAAATGGTAAATAAGATGCATTCACGAATGGCTACGTGGGGTAATTTAGATAGATGATAAACATCAAAAAATAATATTTGTCACAATAAATGCGCATAACTGTAACTCAAATAAAAAAATAGGAAACAAGTATGAAAAATACGACCACAAAACTTTATAATATGGATTATTCATGGATCATTCCTTAGTTAAATACTGTGTTTATTTCTGAATTTATTTTTATATTTCAATTTAAACTCAAATTTCCAATCAAATGAAACGTAATTACGCAAATTAGATAAATTTTACATGTGCTGTGCACAGATTTTAAGAGTCGTGTTAATTCGAAGCTACCATTGAATATGATAATAGAAATGTTATATTAATAGAAAGATGACAGTGAAGGATTTGATTAGTGTACAGGAATTATTTGCGTATAAGTGGGATCGAGACAAAATTAAGACCCACATATGTCTGGTAGAAATTATCTCTATTATGGATTAACTCATATCGGTTCCGAGTACCCAGATAAGATTAACCTTTGATATTTATAAAAGTTATTAATGTCTGCGTTGGGGGAAAATGAACTAGTATTCAACTTTTTAGAAAAATATTAATTAACGTTCTGAAAATTCTTTTAACCACATTTGTTTACTAATTGTGTGCCATTATTTTAATCAATAAGTATGTTCTTAGAAGTAAATCAGCTACATTAAAATAATGATTTAGTTATTATGTAATATGACAGATGAGTGAGGCAAAACAGATTCGAGTAGCAACTATTAAATAATGAAACAGACTCTATAAAACATTTTGTTTTGATGCCATATATATTTACTTATTATCACCTGAATACATTCCCCTCCTCTATCCCTACAACGCTCTATGTAAATCTTACTCTATCCGAAATCATACTGGACTCAAATGCTGTTCCTTTTAATACAAACTTCCCCTTAGGGACAAATAGAAGTTGCTTTGCTTAACATCCGGCAAAGGAGGAGGATGGTCTAGCATTGGGGTGCTGTATTTGTCTAGAAAACTCTTCACAGACAATCTGAAATGAGCTAGCGCATTGTCTTGGTTGAAAAATTTCTTTGTCAATTAATTTTGTCTCAGCAATCGAACGAACTCTTCACTGACGGTCAGTTTGAATCAGGTTACCGAATCTTTCGGTATTGTTATCCGTATTTGACGTGGAAGGGAAACACGGGCGTGAATCACCTTCAACGTCTTCACGGCCATCATGAAAACACTTAAGTCACTCAAACGAACGTGCTCGCGGTAAAATTCATTCCCATACATACATACATTCACATACAGTCTTTTCAATTAATTACTATTTCAATTTTTCTAAGTTTCATGTGAAATTTCACTATAATTTATTCTTTTATTGTTACGTTTAATATTTTTTCCTGAGAAACAAAAAATAAATGACTCTATTGAGAAAGAAGGTTACTGCTGAACAGATTTTTACCGAAGCTACAGGCACTGAATGCGACAGAGAAGGCTTCACGCTAATCATTTGTAGGTCGCTGTCGTAGAGTGTATGAATACCTTTATATTAGCAGCGTAAGTTTTTTTTTAATAGTTATACATCAAAAGTCACTACTTATCTACACCAATTTGAATCGGCATGTATGTATAGTTTTGAAATATAAGCAACTATTGTATTTCTTTTATAGCATTACAAGAAAGGACATAAACAATATATTTTTTTTATATTTATATTTAATTATTTATCATTAAGAGGTTAATTGAAAATATAAAATACTCTTAGAATGTCTTAAAATAGTTAAAAACTGGTCTACATATAAGCTATTGTTTTGATATAATATAGTTTTGATAGAGCCTATTATTATTCACTGATTTTATTTTGTATTCATTAAAAATTCTTGATTTCTTTTGTATTCTTTTATTTTTCAAAAAAATATTTCCTCAAGAGTTTTAAACGTAAAGTAAATACATTTGAACGATATGTTTCCCCAGTATCTCTGCCTCATTTCATCAAATGACATTTTAGAACAAGCGTATGGTGAAGATACATTTCCGTTCTGTTTTTGTAATTAACTTCGCTGATCAGTCAGTTTTCTTACTATATATCTTGGAGTTTATAAATTAGCAACAGCTGCTTTACAATGGTTTGGAAAGATCTGCATCAGCAATATCCTTGATGTCATTCTACAGAGCAACCAATTTTAAACAGTTAACCAATAGTATATACTAAATATTATACACTATTTAGATGTCTATGTACCAATTGTTAAAAAGTGTCGAAACGTCATAGGCATGTAAGAAAACTTGTTTGTTAAACAATGTAAGTAAAAAATTCACTTAATATATTTGATATCATCATCGAATTCGAAACTGATACCTACATAATTTTCCCGATATATTTCAATTAATTCAAAAACAGTTATTTTTTAGAGAAATAGATCACTTACGAAATAAATATTAAGAATAAATTTTGCAAAACAGCAAATCAACCCAAACTGTGATGCAGATCCATCCACAACGAAAAGAGTTCCGAAATAATGGTCAAAACAAATGTGTTTATTTTAGCACGTTCAGAAACGAAGAGCTCTATAATATGGCAGCCGATTTTATAATAAGCAATGTTTAAGATTTACCGTGAAGAGGGTCCGAAACAAAATTTTTATTTCATGTCTATGAAAATAAGGGAGTAGAAAGATAGACATACGACAAGAACAGAGTTACAGTTAGGGTTGGACCTCAAAAAAGCATCTGTTCTTTCGAATCATTTCTTCTAAAAGATTTAGAACACAGAAGTAAATGGTTAGCCAGATACATGTTCTTTCCATACATAATTTATGTATTATTCAATGTAGTTATCTCATCTCTGATCTCCTCGTAGTGTATCTTCCGTAACACCATGTTCCTCGCTTAGATCAAATATCGAATGAGCACAGGGGCTAGCTCACAATGAAGGAATATAATTTCATCAGAAATCAGCACCTGAAAAGAAAAAGAAATATATATTCCCTTTGTGAGTGAGAAATATGAGAGAGAAGATAAACTAGTTTCATTTTAAGCATAGGACAGTATTTGGTGCTGAAGGGAGAGGAGAAAATCCATCGCTAAGAGAAGTTCCAAAATGTAAAATTACTTCCTTGAAAATACGCCAGTATAAAAAAAGCCCTCATCGAATGGCTAAAGGAAAAACATCCGAAAAGAGTGGTGTAAAACCGAATCGAGGTGAGCTAGACTGGAATCAAAACAATGAGTGCAAGAGTGAAAAAACTACGAAAGAGCAGAATAAAGTCCGAAAGTGTAACTATTTTGGGGGAAACGATGCTGGCTTCAATAGGCAAGTCATTGGTTATTTTGCAACCATTCATGTCCTTCTCTGGTCCTTTGACATGGCAAAATTATATATATTCACACCACTTTCAAAATTTACTTAAAATCCATGATGTTACATTTGATAGGGTAGAAGCTGGGAACTGAAATATAAAGTCAAAAAGAAACCCAACATGTTAGTTGAAGGGGAATATATCACGAATTGCCCACATCACATTGTATATGTGAGGACAGTGCTGGACGTCCATATCCCACAATGTGATGCACGATCACATCACATTGTGTGCAGTTGCGAGCGACCTAATTGAGTGCAATCTATTCTTATGCTTGTGTTGCCAAATGTTCGGCTCTCTCTAGATGATTCTAAAAATGTTGCTTGGTCAATTGTGTAATTATTCCCCTTGGTAAAAGCTTTTGGAAGCTTCCGAGTGTGGTGGAGACCGTTTGAGATCATAGACCAAAATTGTAAACAAGGCGATACATAAAACGATGATCTCTCTATAATATTGTCAGCATTTGTTTGAAGTATTGACTGGTTTTGTGGTCAAACGGATTCAGTTATTGACAAGAAATAACTATGTGTGTATGTTCAGCTGAATGGAAACCATTTGCAGGAATTCATGTGTTTCATGTACCCAAACAACAATGGAATTATCAAGGATGGTTAGGCTCCATATGACCACGCCGAAAAATTCACGACTGACATGAGAAATAATTCATAGAATTCTAGATAATTCCCTTAAGTATTTAAATCGGCCTACATATTATCACCGATCATATATGGGACACGATTGGAAAGTCAGTTTCAGTGTAAACTCAAGCAACCTGAATATATATATATATATATATATATATATTCGAAATTACTTTATTTTTCTTGCTAATAAGTACACATGGATGATGTAAAATATAAGGAAATAATGAAAATTATTAAAAATAAAAATTTTAATTTTAAAATTATTATAATATTTCATAACTTAGCTTATTAGAATAGCTTATAAAGTGAAATATGCTTTTTTATTTAAATGTTTTCATTGGTAAACTTCCATTTTAATAAGTATGAAGCTTAAAAAAAGGAATATGAGTTTTCTTATGATTATGATGTGTGTTTTGAAGTACAATAATTTTATTTAATCCAAATTTTTGAAGCACAGTATTAAAAGATAAAACTTTCTAATTTATTCTTAATTCAAATGAGTTTATGCAACTATTTTTAATGTAAATGTGTTTATACAACTATTTTTAATGCAAATGTGTTGATCCATTTATTTTTCTAAGTCAAAAAACATGAATAAAAAGATTTAAATGAAATACAATGAACAATTTAAAAATTGAAATATAATAACACTATAATTATAGAACGAAATATAAATTTTCTGTATAATAATATTACCACGGTTCTAAGAGTATTTTTAAGAATCACACAACCAACAATATCCTAATTGATATAAAACTTGAAAGAAAGAACATACAGTAATAAACATTGTTTTATTAAAATGTTTCTCTGGTGTCCATGTATCAATATACCTAGTCGAAAACTAAGATCACACACACAATAAGTCAACTACATATATTGCTTTTCAGGAAACTATACTTTTCATTAAATATAACAAAGCACACTTCAAATCACTCAACAAAATAAAAGACTTTTCCAAAAGAGTAAATAAACGAAGTCATCTCTATCCGCCAGATGTCACTGAAAGCTGGTAATCTTGTGTCTGAAGTGATATGGTTGAAGAGAACACTTTATCCGATTATGACAAACGATGCTGGAGCTCCTCTTAGTTATGGGAGTTTGCATTATTAATGGTTATGCATTCCTCAATGAGTGGGAAGTTTATGGAATTATAATTTGTTTCGGAATCTGATGGGTGAAATATGGTTTCCAGAGAACTTTGGGATTATGGGTTCTGGAGAATACACGTAGGTGAATAACGCTTTAGGGACTCTATATAGGTCAAAATTTACAAACTGTGTAATTGAGTTTAAGAAAACACTTTAAATAAAGTTTCTTAGGAGAAATATAAAAATAGGATTAATTGTAAGTTATGTCATAAAATAATATTATTGCTGATACTGAACAGTTTTAAAGGTTTTAGTTTTAAAAATTCTGGATGAATTTTCTAACAATACATACATAACATTATTTTGACTTACAATTCTTTAACTTCTTGAAATAATTCGAGGGTGGTATTTTGTAGTAATAGTACATCTTTAAAGAAACGTTTAGAATTAAAGAATTTTTTCAATTATAAATGTATATGTTATGATCCTTTGGGACTTGAAAATCAAAAAAAAAAAAAAAAAAAAAAACACCCAAGAAAAAGTTTTGTTCGTACATATTTTGAATGAAAAAAAGGATTTTTTACACCAATATAAGCAAATATTAAGACATTTCGCAAAGGATAGTAGCTCATAAGAAAATATACTGACGGTTCGAAAATTTAATAACATGTAATATATAACAATATACAGGAAAAAAAACTATTATTCTAATAATAAAGCCCTTACATAGGAAGCTATGCTAGTTCAAGTATTGAACACTGAAATTTTATTTTAAAAATGATTGTAATTTCCCATTTTATTACAGTTTAAAAAATATTCCACTCAATATAAAAGTTCAAGAATACTTTATTCTATGTATAATACATGAAAAACAAATATATAAAATTTTAGGTTCATTGATGCATAGCATTTTGTGTTATTGTGTTTCGAAATAATGAAAAATATCCTTATTAGAGATTTTCTAGTTATATTTATGATCAAGTAATATTAAAACAATTGTAACTAAGCGTCTAAAAATAGGAGTTACACTCAATCATATTTGTTAAGATAAGTGATTATATTGTTATAAGAAATCAAAAAAAAAAACATCGATATTTTGAAAACAAATTGTGTTTGGAAGATATCCCATCAATTTAAATATTTTCTTATGTTAAAGTTCATTAAGTGGCTGCGTTAGCTAAGAAGTTATGTTCACGAGCTCGCATGGTTTCTATTGAGATGTGAATTCGAGACCTCATGTCACTGAAGACTCGACGCTTGGTGGACTGACGCACATTAAATCTGTCAAGGACCCATGTACTAATAATGGCGTGGTGTGGAAGTTTTGTTTGGATGTTTTAACACAAGTATCCTCACATCACTTGTCTCTTAAGTTGTTTCAAACAGCAAGGATAATAATTAATCAAAAAATAACAAAGCTATGAAGAAGAGAAAATATAAGTATGAGTTAGAGATCTTCCTGGATACGCCCATTTTTTTTTCGGCATCCCATTCAGCATATTACTTTCTTTCAACAACTGGGAATAATATTATAGTTATTTAAGACGTATAAATCAGAATCATAATAAATTTTGTTTTTATTTGAAATGTCACGCATAATCTTCTGAAACATGTTCAATGAATAAAAGTGTAGAAACAATATAAGAAATCTGGATAGAATCTGGAATTAATTATGAAAAGAGACGTTTATAACAGGAAAGATGTTCATTGCCATGAGTGAGTTGAAATTTCTATAAAACGCCTATAAACTGATAAGTTCTTTTTTTTTCTAAATAATTTTATACCTAAATGATTCAATTTTCGCACAATTTTATAATCAAAGTCGAATATTAATACTGCCTTATTTGTAACACAGCTATGTTATCATTTGTAGAAGGAAATTTATTTTACATTATTTCACTTGTAAGTATCAGAAATAACAATTTGGTACTAAACTTCGTTATCACAAATTACAAATTTCACAATTAAAATAACAAAGCTCAAATTAGTCACAAATCTCCTTAATCACTCAAAAATCACAAATATTAATAATTAATCCATGCAAATACAAGTATAACCGTTTTCGATGAATGGTAAATATATCACGTTACTGATGCATGCATGCTATGTAGGTAGTATAAATATTTCTAGCAAATATATCCTAGACACGACTTTCACGAAATTTATGCTCCTAAGGGACAACTACAAAAACAAGATAAGAATAATTGATAAATATTCTTACAGTGGCTCAAATAAATGTGTCTTATTTAATAAAATTTTATCATTTTTACTTTTCTGATAGTTGTTCATTCATTCATTTTTCATTCATTGCATATTTGTTCATATCGTTTCTTCAATTTCTACGACAATTAAAAAATATTATTTTAATTAATTATAATTAAATGCATAATAAATATATATTAAAAGCAAATTCAATTCTCCGTGATTAGAGAAATGTATGTTACTATTAATTAATATATGATTAAAACGGCAAAGTATAATCAAAATAAATCATAAGCGATCGTTTAATTTGTATTCCTTAATTTTTAATGTTTATAGTTTGTGGCTTTTTAACTCACATTTTCTTGTATTATTATTTTAAATTGAACATCCAATTATGAATATTTTTGTTTTTGAACATAATTTTGCAATGCATTTTGATAAGAATTAAATCTATAACGAATATTTCGAACTTCTGCAGAATAGATTAGATCGTAAGGTGTTTTCTTGGTCTGAAAATTGTTACGTCATTTTATATAATTTCACATATTGCGATGTTTAATCGTATTATTATTTTGTTTTAACTGTTAATTTCATCAGGAATGAAAAATGAAATTTTAAAAAAAATCAATGCTTGACATACCGTTCTCTTCTTAAACATGCCAAAACTAAAGCACATTAATAAGCGTTGATTTCCATAGGATAAAAACTGCAGTTTCAATATTTTATGGTGGCAGTTACACCTTTAAAATGCAATCTATCTAATTAATCTAATTATCAATTCCTAGTTTTTGAATTATACTAAGCTCAATATTTTTTTTATTTTTAAAAAAAAAGTTTTTCTAATTTTATTTCTATCTTATTGAGGTACTGAATTTTACAGCAGTTTTAATATTTCTCTATTATTAATGTTTCTGACAGGAAAGAATTTAAAAGCAAGTTTTTTAGCCACCCAAGGGGCTACTGTTTTTGGCGTACAAGGGCACCTTTCGAATTTTTTTTTATAGTTCCCTTCAATTTTATAATTACATATAACTTAATTATACTCAATTTACTAATTTATCGTTTCTTTCAATTTTAATATCGGAAAAGTTTACAGTTGTCCATTTCTCTATATTCCATCGTTCTTATATTTAATTGAGGAATTTAACAATAAAAAGAATAAAAGCGCACCTAGGATGGCTATATCTGTTGTTTGCAAAAAATTACAAATAATTTTTTTGATTGGTTTGAATGGTTTGCGTTCGATTTTTTTTTTTTTTTTATGTTTTTCATAACTGCAAAATAGAATATCTCAAAATGATATTATACTACCAAAAAATGAGCCTGAATCTTTATATATATGTTTTACAAGTATATATACATAGAATTATTTATTATTGAGATTTTCATCTGAGTAGATAATTTTTTTATATTTATTTTTTTAAGAATTTTTTAATACAATTTCAATATTTAGAACCCGAACTACAGAAAATTCCTATGTAAGAGTTTTATCATCAAAATAATAGTACATTATCTAGGTATAAAGTTATATTCTGCAATATTCAATTAACAAAATATCACTATATTTATTTTCTTTTGAGTTATTACGCTTTGCTGAAAGTCTTAGTTTTCTTCTTTTCTTAGCACAAAATGCACTTAGGACTAAAAATATACATAAACAAAACTCTTCAAATAGTTTTTTTTTAACTTTGAAGCTCCATTAGATTATAAAATATGCATTTGTAGGCAAAATTTTATTTATTTCAACACATTTCTTCAAAAATGACTCAAACGTTAAACGATAATACTTTGACTTCATTTTCTTCAATAAATAATTTCACATAATTGTATTTTTACAGAATGAAAAGAATATGATATTAATAAAAATTCATAAGTATTATAAATTTTTATTTAACTTATCAAAGTCATTA
>BMAW01100103.1:0-17008 GCA_019974015.1 Nephila pilipes | reverse complement strand
AAAAGACATAATTATTAGAGAGAGAAAAATAAATATATATTTATTTTTACTATCTCTATAATCATATCAGACAATTCTATTTATGATTCTACTATCCCGTTGGATGTCAATTTTTTCTTTCATTTCCTTTTTTCTTTCCTCCTTTCCTATTTTTATTTGAATGCATATTCAACTCATAATCAGATGCTTTGGAAATTCTGATTATGGAGCTGTGGTAGATATATATAAGTCCTAAATCAGAGGTTTTGAACTCATTTCCAGCCTTGGGTCACACAGGCCTGTTCCTAGTCAAGTACCTGTGTGTAGAGTTTTTTTTTTTTTTTGCTTGTATGTGCCCCTGTATATTTAAAAATACAAAAAATATATTATGCATATAAGGGTATCCTCATATTCTTTTTGAAGCATCTAAAGCGAAACTGTTTTATACTAGTTTTCCTGTACTCTAAAGATCAATATCCCGTATGTATCTAAAGCTAGCAAGTATTCCTTTAAAATTTGAATTTCTTAAAGGAAAGTTTATATCATTAAAGTGATAATAATATGCAATAATAGCCTATAGTGTTTACTACTCTGGACAAAAAAAGCTGTTGAATGATGTATTTGTCTTTGTACAGGCAACTTCCACTTTTCAGGATACCGACCGAATTTGGCGCCCCTAAATTTTACCACGTGCGTGCAGACATTCGCTGCATGGAACGAGCCCTGGAGCCACTTTGTATGTAGTTACGTGACGGTATTTTACTTTTTCTTAATTTACTTGCTTGCAAGTAACTCCTTTGTGATTTGTATCATAGTGTTTTCGCTTTTTAAGAAGACATTTGAAGTTACTCAACTTAGGCACACACACACTTGTGATACATTTCCTCTATTATTTAACTCCACAGCCATCTTAAAGTCTAATTAAATAGTCAATAAGTTCAAAACTATTATTGTAGAGAAGTAAGAAAAGGACAACACACTTTATTATGTATCAAAGAATACTGTACTGTATTGCAGACTATTAATGAAAATGACTTGTTTTCAGGACATCACATTTATTTGCGTACATCTTTTTAAACATAAATCAAATACACATTTTATACAAGCACCATTTTTCAACGTTCGTCTTTACCTCTTGGAGCCAAACTCAGTTCTCAATTTTTATGTTTGTTGCCAGTAAATCATCTAAAATCAAAAATATGATCTGGTGTTGCCAAAAAAATATATCTTAATAAAGAATATTGAAAAAAGTATCACTTTAAGTTTAAATCGTTTGTTTTTAAAAGCTGAATAGATAATATTTTAAAAAAGGTATCACATTACATTAAATCGTTTGCCTTTAAAAGTTGAATAGATAATATTTAAAAAAAAGTATCACATTAAGATTAAATCGTTTGTTTTTAAAAATTGAATATGTCACAATACGCACGATCGATCTCTCTCGAATCCTTATTAGTTAATCCTAATTTATATTCTAACACTGAAGCCTTAACTTGTCAAATCACTCATTCCGATTCAAACACTTCTCGATTATAGAAGATTTGATTCCTATTATTCTAATAAGGAGTCAGTTCCAATACCTTTCAATGTAAACGATTAATTACGATGGTTCACTCCAATCTACAACATCTATCAGCTTGTAGTCTATCAGCATGTAGTTAACTGATTACAACATGACTAGTAATCAGTGAGGAATCCCCCTTTTTAATAGAAAATTAAATTTTTATTTCATTTTAGCTGCCTCAAGCTAGGAATTATAAACAAAACATTTGTATAATACTTATTGTCAAATGATTATATTATCTTTTCTTTCGTTTCTTCCCTTATTAAAAAAATATACTTAAGGTTCCAGTCTACCGGCCATTTTGATTTCGTGGACTTAATGTTAATCCTATGGAATTTCGACTTTAATTCTCACATCTTTACTATTTGGTCAATTCGAATGCAATAAAGTGCATCTGAAAGAGCAAAAAATAATAAATGTTTGTGTTGAACTACTTTTTTATTCCGATTTTTAAAATTTTTTTATTCTTTTTTTAATGAATCGTTTGCCAGTTTTCCGGTCTTTAAAAATATTTTTAAAAATCGGAGGGGGAAAGTATTTCCACAGAAGCATTCATTATTTTTTGCTTTTTCAGATGCACTTTATTGTATTCGAATTGACCAAATAGTAAAGATGTGAGAATTAAAGTCGAAATTCCATAGGATTAACATTACGGTAACGAAATTAAAATGGCTGGTAGACGGGAGCCTTAACGGAAACATGCAGAAAATGTCCAGTGCCGGGCATCGAAACGCAGTTGTTACGACTCATGGACCTTGACTAACTATTTTTTGAAGAGACACAGCTCATAGTGAGACTCGAGGCCGCAGATGTAGCATGTGCTGGGGGGACGGATTTGTGGAAGTCTCCATCAGGCGAAAATAAAGACACTTAACGTAGTTTTAAAATAGAGAAACTAACATATGACTTTGAGAAATTTATTTTACTCTGATGTATCCTTCTTTCTATAATACTTTGATACTGGCATCACTCTGATACTTGTTTGCATTGGTATAGTAAAATACTGTTTTATCCATGGAACAAGTCCAAAATACGTTTTTAAAACCACGTAAAAATAAATAAGGAAATAAACACACACATACATATTTAAAATATCCATATTAGCCCGAATATAACGCGATACTTTTTGATTAATCATTTTCCCTTTAAAATACTGACTTGCGCTGAATTCGAGGTCTAGGTATTGGGATGTAACAACTCTTGCTCTTAATTTATAATACTTCAATAAAAATAATTACCTGTGTTATTAATTAATTTAAATAAATGCTTATCTGAATGAATCATATCTTCTTCGAATTCTTTTGTGCAAAATGATTGGATTGCATTAAATTCCTCATTTTTTTTTTATTATTATAAGAAATTTTGATATTGCGTTACATTCGGGCTAATACGGCGAGTAAACAGTTTTTAAACCAAACTTTTTATTTAAAAATAAGCTGAAAGGTATAAAAATGTTTTTAATGTATAATAATATATTATTTATAAATTATTGAGGCGCGTTAATACCATGGTATTTTCCGATAAATTAAGTACCATAACTCCTCACTTTTATCTAAGCTTAAAAGAAGTGAGAGTATTAAAGTTTCAAGCTTTTATAAATTTTGTATATTATTTTAAAGAACAAAAAAAATTCTTATACATTTTAGTCTAACTTTAAATAAAAGTTTGCTTTGAAAATGTTTTTACTTTATTTTTTATTTTATTATTTTTAGTATGGAAATTTAAGTGTAATAAGCAATTACATGAGCTATGCATGTGTGTCAAATTTCCATTCTACCGGACTAACGCTGTGGAGGGCCCTAGTACGTCACTGCTTGAGCATACTATAGTAATGTATTGTCATAGGAGTTGGACTTGTAATCACAGAATTTCAGTTCGATTGGAAAAAAGAAATAGGATTAAAATTCGAGCATAAATTTTGCACTGGAAAGAATATCGTCTTCTTACATATAAACACATAGCAAGTTAAATAAAAGCTTGTAAAAATATTTCTACAATTTCCTGATCAAGATAGATTAGAAATAGTTAATATTTTGTTTTTGAGTGGACCACATCCAAGTATTTCAAAACAACTTTTTAAATGTTGCCACATGATTAATCGGAATCAGAATGATATGAGATTATATATATTCTATAGTTTTTATCATAACACATAAATGTGTTTATTACAAATCACTTGTATGAAATATATATGAAAAATTTATGAGTCATTTTTAGCTCCTATCTTCAATAAAACGGTTCGGTTAAAGTAATGAAAAAAAATTATTCAGTTGATGTATTTACTATCTATAATTTTTTTATGCTTTAAATAATTATTCATCCCTTACGAGATGCATTGAACTTTTTCGTCATTTTTCTGAAGTAAATATTAATATTTTATATTCATTTAAATCCTGCTTGTTTTATATATTGAATAGCAGGGGGGGGGGAGAATAGTTAATATTCTTCCAAACAGATGGCGCCATGAATTATCGTTGTATGCTGTCTTAGCACTGGAAAAGCGTGGGAATCTCAGCATTCGTTGCTCTATCTTTTAGAACCTATCAAATGATAAAATAATTCCAGATAAAAGCCAACGTTTTTAAAAACAACGTTTTTATATAAATTTGGCGACAAGAATTATTTGGCAGTGGCTACCCTGGTGGCTACCCTGGTCCGTTTTACGGACTTAACGTTCAGCCAAACAAAAAAATCGCCAAGTTTGGTGCCAATTTTTGAAATCGCGCCAAGTGGTTGGGATAAACTGCATTATTGAAGAAAATACTAACTAAAACTTGTCGCAAATGTCAAAATATCGCATTGTTAGGCGAGTGAGAACGATTCCCAAGGTTTCAGAGTTCTAGCTTGATGGGAAGTTGGTTAAATTAACGATCGAAAATTTGATGACACACACACACACACACACACACACACCAAGTGAAATTCAGAAAAACGTTTTAAAAAAAGAAGCTTGGGCTACTCTTTCTTGGTAGAAATGTTAAGTAGTATATTATAGACAATAAAAGTTTCAAAATGTGTGTGTATGTGGTTCTTTAATTTTGATATTTTTCGTACCTATTTTTTAAATTTAAATCGACTCGGCTTTGTTAAGCGTTTTAATCAGTAAAAAACAAAAATAAATTTAAGAAATTGAAGAGTAATTTTTAGAAAAAAAGTCGTGGGATAGAGAAATGGGATTTTGGAACTGTATTAAATTTGAACCTATGTTTGGAAATTGCGTATAGAACTAAAGAATGCCGGTTGAAGTATGCATTTGTGATAAATTAACTGGTAAATCTATCTTATATTCTTAAAATAATAATAATAAAAAAAAAAAAATCCATTAATTAAGATCATGCATTTATTAAATCTTTTGTATTTTTAAGCCAATTCAACGAATGGTTTCAATTGAAGTCACATTAAAAGCTACAAGAGGGCAATTAGTTGGATGGTTGATTTTATCAAAGGCACACTAGAAGCAACACGAGGGCTGTTGTTGACGGACCTAGTAATTTTGAGCCTCGTCAGTGACGATGTGACACCTGAGCTGGCATTCTCTCTCCTATATTCCACACCAAGCCAAAAGGGTAATTAGTGATGGACCTTTTAATTTTTGAACCTCATGACAAGCTACAGGGTTGGTATCTTATGTGGCACTTTCCTCTTCCTACTACCACTTAATCCCAAGGGAAGATTTGAAGGTACATCTCAATATACTTTTGGGAAGCTCTTTTGATTCTAGTCTTTAGTTGAATTACTACTAGATCTCAATCTGAACAATTATCTGTTTAGAAGCACGTGACTTTGATAACTGAGGGTGTGGACTTGAAAGAAAAGTGTAGGAAAATTTTTTTAGAAACGACATACGTAGTGCTTAAAGAAACGAAATTGACAAAATATGCTGTACAACCATGTCGTAGCACTATATAATAGAATCAATTAAAATCCTCATAAATTTAGAAAATGAACAAAAAAATCAACTATCTTAACTCTTAAGCCCAGCTATTAATCCCACTACAACAATTTCATTCATTTTCTGAGATTTTTTTAAAAATTTAAAGTGAGACACACTATTTGTTTCATTAAATATAAAAAGGACAAAAAATGGTTATTTATAATTTATCTTACATTAAGATTAAAGCTCCATGAAAGGGAATAATGGTCTGCATAGCATTATTACCTAGACGTTTATATAATATGATTTATCTACTGTTAATGCAAATCGTCTTAAAACCAATTTTATTAAACTTGTTTGAAAATTATATGTAATCATTAATATCAGTCTCTTCAGAGATTAATATTCAATTGTATTGAGATATATGATATGCCCTAAAATTTAGTATACGTTTTGAAAGTTTAAAGTATTTAATAATAACAATTCACTGTCGGTTGCATGATTGTTAATTAATATCGTATTTAGAAGCAACACGAGGGCTATTGGCGACCGAACTTCTTAATTTTGAACCTCAGTCAAATGATCAGGATGGCATCTGAGCTGGCTCCTCTCTTTCCGAACTTCCCTCTGAGGAGCTGGAGCCTCGACAGATTTAACGCGCATCAACTCACTAAAGCGGCATCAGGGATTGAATCCACGACTCGACAGAAACAATGTCAGTCGCGAGTTCGCGAACACAACCATTACGTTGCTGCGATAATATAATATGGAGATAAAAAGAAAAGAAATATCAATTTTCTTTCAATTTCACCACAAAATCACATAGGATGAAAATATTACTATTCTTTATTTATGAAAACTTCTCAAAAATTGTTTTCAAAAATTTAGTTAATTATTATATTTAAAATCACACACATAAAATACTCGAAGGAGCCGTCAAAAAAAAAAAAAAAAAAGAGGGAACTGAAATGCTGGAACTGTCCATGGAGTTCGCACGACCTCTCACATTGAAACTGATTAGATGTATTGTAATAAAATTAAATGTTATTTGAAAAATTCAATTATTGATTTAATGATTTGTGCCACTGAATGATTAAAATTTCAGTAACTCTTCAGATTAAACATGTATCGGGTGGATCTAATAGTTCTGCTAAAAAATATTTGATTAAAATTCCTAAAGCTAATTATTTATCAGATAAAGTTTCAATAAAATATAAAATGCTTTATAGCTTTAATTTTTTTTTCACTTTATAATAATAAAATTGTTAAAAAAGTTTACGTTCACAATCATCGTTTTTAAAATATACGAAATCCTCTTTTGAAGTAACACTCGATAAACACACCGCGTTTCGGAATAACGCGATGAAAAATCAATATTTTCTTTAGTTTTCCAGCATTTGTTTTATAAATAAAAATATTATTTATGATTTCATTTTCAATATCCTAATGTTATTAATTATATTTAAAAATTCTTATAATTTTTAAATAAAATGAATAATATATAGAAATTGAGTAGATAATAAAATGCAAAGGCAGATAGAACCCAGACAAAGGAAGCTTATCACCAATTCACCTGGATTGCTCAAATCTGAAAATTAAATAATATATCAACTGTGCTAATAACTTCAAACTCAGTTTTACTCAGAGCCCTTTCGATGCATGCGGCGATTTTTTTTTTTTTTTTTTTTTTTGCCGCATCGGGGTGAGATGTGGTTCAACAAATAAGAATCAGCATTTGCCGAACAGTTGTCGATTATTTACTTCTTTTCACAAAACATCACATTATAATAAACGTAAAATGCACAGGTAGGTTGCAACACAAATTACATGATCTTCAAAGCTACCGCACTGCTCATCTGCTCTTAGGACTCATTTCTTCCCGTCGTTTCTTTTCTCTCTAAGAAAAATCGTTGGAGTCTCTCAAATTAAGCCAGTCAAGTTTTGGGACTTTATCACTGCTAGTGGCGAATTAACCATTGATTTCACTACAGTCTAATTCCTCCCCACTTGGAAGAAACTTTTCACGAGATTCGAGAAAAAAGTTTTCAGTAAATCTAAAACATTTGAAAAGGCACATTTTAATAAGTTGATAAGATTAGTCCAGATTACAATAGATCTTCTAAATATTTAGTAATTAAAAAGAAATATGCAAGTATTATTTCTATCCGATGTTTGTACCTTTAACTATTAAATGCTACTTATCCCTACTATGCAAATTTTGTGAGAAAATATTAAACACAATTAAAATACAAAGAAATAACAAATATTAAGATACAAATATAAACGTAATGAATAAAAGAAATATATTCTACCTAAAATTTTTTTTTATTTACTTACCAAGTTTGCTCTACAAACCACCACAAATACGTTTTGTTAGATTTTAAAGGACACGACTCAAACTATTAGCATTCTGATGTTGTTGTCCCTTACGTTGAACAATCTCATAATTAAATGTTTGTAGAATTAATGCTCATCTTAAAACTCTTAGATTATTAAAAGTGTTTTTTACCAACCTCACCAAAGGATTATGGTCAGTTTGAATGAAAAACTTTCGGTTTCCCTCTAAATAGCTCTTCAATTTGTTTGGTGCAAAAATAATAGCAGCACATTCTCTTCTGCAGTGCTTTACTTCTGATCTACAGGCGAAAATTGTTTACTTTGGAACATGATGGGACGTTCTTCATTTTTAGTAATTTGAGACAGTACAACACCAATTCCGAGGTTTGAGGCATCACACTGGATTATGGATGTATTTTTTTAAAGTCAATACTAAATAAAACTGGATTCTTTTATAGTTTATTTTTGAGATTCTCTGATGCATTTTGGTATGAGTTATTCCAGTTAACGGCTGAATTATCTTTTCTGCCCTTAAGTAAGTTGGTTAATGGGGCTGCTATAACTGAAAATTTGGCAATATATCTGCGATAATAGCCAGCTAATTCCAAAAAAGCTCTGACTTGAGTTTTGATTGTGGGTGTCTGGAAATCTTGTATGACTTTGACTTTTAATTCACCATGTATTCGTAGACCTTGGCCTACCAAATGTTCAAGATACTTCACCACAGCTCGATCAAATTGAAATTTAGAAGTTTTCCTGTGTAACATTACAGAATTAAGCCTGGTGAAAATTTCTGTCAAATGTTTTATATGTTCATCATCCCAGGTTTGGGAAAAACACGGTAACATCATCCAAATAAGGCGCAGAAAACTCTTCATAGTTTTTTAATAAAGTTGCCGTGATTATATGGGAGATCATATAAATCACATGGGGCATTCTTCAAATTAAAGGAAGGCGTAGTAGTCTGAACGTGTTAAAATTAGTCACAAAAGCTGCATACCTTTGGGCTTTTTACTTAAAGGTATCTTCCAATATCTTCTTGTCAGGTCCAAAACTGATATATATTTAGAAGCAGATACTTTTTCTATTAATTATTCAAAATTTTTTTGAATAATTAATAGAAAAAGTATCTGCTTTTTGGAAGGAAAGAAAAAATTTTTTTTTAAAAGGGGGAAATTTTTTTGTTCGAGCGACTTTATTCAAACCTCGATAATCAATACAAGGTCTTGCTTCCTTGCCTGGAGCTTCCACCAATGTCAATGCAGGAGTCAAATCAGATTATCCTAGTTCAATTACTTTTAGCTTCAGTATTTTTTTATTCTTCAGCTTTTATGATTTCTATCGCGGTGAAAGTCTATAAGGTTTAGCACAAATAGGTTTCTTGGACTAGTTTGATGTCATGTTCAGCCCAATGTGTGGTCCCAGGATCACTTGAAAAGGATTTGGAATAGTTCTTGATAAGTTGACCAAGTTCCTCCTTCTGACTTTAAGACAACTGAGCATTCGCCAGTATATCCTGCCCAATTTCCGATAACTCAGAATCTTTAAATTCTAACTCAAGTTCAGGAATTTCTTCATTGTTTAAGTTTCTATTCAGGCATATCAAGTCAATGTTTTCTTCTCTCTGAAAGTAAGGCTTTAGCATATTCACATGATAAACTTGGTTTTGATAACATGATGAAAACATGATGTTTTGTCCTTGTTTGGATAATCTTTAACATAATTGGTGTCCGAAAGCTGTTTCACAACCTTTCCTGGTCCAATTTAATTGACTTACTGTTTATTTGGTTTAGACGAAGCTACTACCAGAACTAAATCGCCTTCTTTAAATTCTCTCTTTTCGACTTTAATATCATTACTCAGTTTTTGTTTATTTTTAACTTCTTGTATGTTTTGTACTGCAAGTTTTTGGCAATTTTTCATTATATTCAATGATTCAAAAACATACGAGATTGCACTACTTTCTTCACTTTTCTCTTTTAAGTTCTCATATAGTAACATCATTGGAATCCTTAAGTTTCGAACTAGGGAACCATAAACTAGTTCTCCTGGAATAAAACCACCGCTAACATATGTAACCGTCCTCAACACTAACAGTGCATAATTTTCAATTCGAGGTACAATTTTCTCCCAGTTGGTTTCAAAGTCTAAGTAAAGCACTCGAAGTGTTGGTTTCAAAGTCTAAGTAAAGCACTCGAAGTATTCGTTTCAAAGTTCTGTATATAATTCAACAGGATTGTTCTGGAGATATCTAACAGAGCTTCTCACAACTCGAACTTCAAACTTATCCAAGTATTCTGTCGTAAGTACACTCTTGAAGGACGTTCCTTGGTCGGTTTGCAATTCCCTAGGAAAACCAAGTCGACTGAAAATTTGTAGTAAAGCATCTACAATGATTGTAAAACTCAAATTTGGAGTGGGAATTGCATGGGATATTTGGAGGATAAATATATTACAATTACAATGTATTTGTTTCCTGAAGTGCTGACAGGTAAAGGTCCACAAGCGTCTATATGTAATTTAGTAAAAATTTCTAAAATAACAGGAGCAATTTTTTTTATCTTTTTTTTTAATCTCCAGGTTTTCCCGACACTTCGATAGTAATCACAAGTTTTAACAAATTTTTCTACGTCATCGTAGCAATTAGACCAAAAGAAAAAAAAGTCTTAAATAAAACATCTTTAGTTTTCCCAATACCTAAATGGGCTGTCGCACCTTCATGATAGCATGTCTTTAGTTGCTCACGAAACTTTTCTGGAACAACTAATAGTTTCCTTTCGGTGCCATTATTGTCACGTTTTTTTTTAAATAACAACATATTATTTTCTAAAACATATTTTTTTATTTGAGAAGTTTCCTTTTTTGATTTGTTTTAATTCTTCACTTTTATGTTGCTTAGCTACAAATTCTTTTGGAGAAGTTTGTATGAGATTTTGAATTGAGAGTTCGTCTACCTCAGGTAAAATTTCTTTCACCTCATTTCCCCCCCTCTTCGGATAGATTGTCATTCAATTCTTCATCAATTTGTTCAACGGATAGGCTTTGATCACCATTTTTCATTTCTGAAACCTTCTTGTCATAAGTTTGCACGGCATTTAACATATGCACCAGCACATCTTCGATCCGTTTGTCAATATTGGAACAAAACTGCCGTCTTGTTTCCTGATAGATATTTGTCTTGATCTAAGGAATCTCTTAGGACAATTTCCTTCGTTATTATATGTCCCATTGCACATTCCAATTCAACTTCTACAAGAGGAAAGCATACCAATGTTTCTTCTAATGGCGTTCTTAACCACACCTTTTCATAAGTATACATATGAGGTCTCACATACTTATGGCAAATCAGATCAAGTTGCACCAGTATCTTGTAAAATTTTCATCTTTACTCCATATGCTTTACCAATACTAGTATAACATGCCATTGTTCATCAAAACTTTTATCAGTCACGACACGTGAAATAGATAGCTGTTTGGTTTTTCTTCTCTCAATTTCTCTGTCTCTGTTTGTCAGACGATTTTAATGGAAATTTTGGCTTAAAACCTTAAGTATTCTCTTTAAGCTTAAAGTTATGGTGATTCCCATTTTAGCCTCAAAAATTAACAACGTTTCTTTTGGACGGATAGTTCTTTTGGAAACTTTCTATAATACTTTCGTAATATTCTAACTTTTCATCAAGGCCGAAAGGAGAAGTAAATTTAAGCCACTCTTCCAGATAATGTTCTCTGACACCAGGAGGGACTCGAAACTTAAGCTGCTCAGTCACCATCAGATCCTTGAGTTGCTGGAAAGTTTCAATTTTTAACTCTGTGATCCATTCTGTGAGATAATTAGAAAGTTCTTGAGCATAATTTCTATAAGTTTTATCATGTGTCTTACATTGTCTGTAAAACATTGTTTTAATTTCTTGCTGTTCGACTTATATCCTTTCAGGATAAGGCTTTTTACAAATTTGCAGTTATTAGCTTTATCGGGAATCTCTCTGGCTGACATATTTGACAATTCTGGAGATAAGACAGCTAACAGATAAGCAACCCAATCCCACTTCGGTACTTGAGTCATTTCTGCTCTTCTCTCAAAGTTGATCAGATTTTATCCCATTTCATCGTACTTTTCATAGTACTTGGGTATAAACTGCGTTAGCTGAATGCTGTAACTGGGTTCAACTCTATTTTACGATTCATTCTTCTGACTTGGGTTTCTTCTGGAAAGTTCTAATTTTTCCTCTTCCAGCTCTCTAATTTTTTCCTCTGGAGCTATTCGATCTTCCCTCTCTTCTTGTCTAATTCTTTCTTCTTGCTGTTTTCTGCCGTCGATAATTCTGTCTTAAGTAATTTTTACTTCCTCTTCTTCATAAAACTCGCTTTTCAAAACTGAGTTCTTAATTTTTACAACTTTACAAGTAGAATCCACATCAACACCTATTTTGTATCAAATTTTCAACAAAGCGAGCTTTCGGGCCATCGCTAAGAAACTCATGGCTTTGTGATAAGTATCAAGTTTATAGAAATGCTGAAGAGAAATTTGAAAATAATAATGTAGTTTAACTCTTGGGACATATCATTATAATTACTCCTTTTTTAAATAACAATATAAAACCTGATGCACCCTTTAAAAGAATAGTCTATTTTATTTTCTTCAAATACTTTTGAAAAGCAAACAAATGCACCACAATACTTTGTACCTTACCAATTCCAGTTAATTCACAAGTTTTCCTCGAAGAAATATCTATTAAATAACATTTAACAAAATAAAACAAGCATAAAGTGGTTTAAATAGAAAGTATAAACAATATAAAATAACAATCTGTTCACTTTGTAATTATTTAATCATTAGTGTAAAAATTCGTAATCATAATTTTTCAATTTTCATGCAAGTTTAGTATATGTGATTAATGTTAAATCACAATTTCTTAACTCTTACTTTTAAACTCTTAAATATCAAATAAAAACAAAAGAACTCAACAAATAAGTTCGGTATCATAAAACTTTCAATGGTAATTACACAAGATTCCAACTTAAGATTATTCATTATAAATTTATGTAAACATGATCAAAGCTTCATTTTTTTTCCAAAAAAAAAAAAAAAAAAAAATCCTTTCATTCAAAGTAATGTACTTAATCATCAAAAAGAAAACAAGTTTTTCTTCCAAGTCGTTATACTACACTTTTACATTGAAAAAACAATTCTTCTCTTCTCAAACCTTATAAATTACTCATTAATTTTCAACAAAACGCAAAGTAATACTCTACTCTGAAAACAGCAAATCTCAAGGTTGAATTCTATTGTATAACATAAGCAATACTAATACTTTTACACTAACAGAAATTCGTACACTTTTCTCTCACTCATTTATTTCAAGATTCTTTACATTTACGACAATACTTACAAATTCTTAATATTTATAACAATGCAGATTTCACACACATCCAAACATTATATTTCATTCTTGTGTATAAAAAATTTGTTTTAAAGTCATATTACAATTGACTAAAGCAACTATATTTTCACTACCGTTTAAATCAGAATACACTAACTAAAAAACAAAACTAAAAAAAAAAACTTTATATCTTCAATACGAGATAATATAAGATTTCTTTCTTTTTTCAGATTAACCTATTATTTACTTTTTTAGACAATTTTATCAAATAATGAAATCTGCAGGGATAAGTGTGGCCCTTTATTAATCAAATTCAACATTTAATACAAATAGTGAATTAAGAATAATTCTAATATTTAAGAAATTTTCTTAGAATTTTATACAAAAATTGAGATTAAATTTGGAATACATACAATGGAACAATTAGATAGAAACGAGTATTTATTTCGTTGATTAAAAATGATGTTGAAGACCCTGTTTTTTCATCGTGCCACCGGTTGCCACCAAAAATGTCTGTAATTAGGCTTAACAAATAAGAATCGGTGTTTGCCGAAGACTTGTCGTTTATTTACTTCTTTTTACAAAAAACCACAACTCAATAAACATAAAATACACAGAATGATCGCAACACAAAAGGCATAATCTTCGGAGTTACTGCACCGCTCGTCTGGGCGTCGAGACTCGTCTGTACTCGTCGTCTCTCTTCTCTCTCTCTCTCAAAAAAAAAAAAAAAAAGAAGGAAACTCTCGGAATTCAAGCCAGCCAATTTTTTGGCCTTTCACCATTGACTTCTCTACAGGGGGATGTTTGTTGATCTTGGAGTGCCGGCGGTGTTTCGAATCCTTGACAATTGGGTGCGAAGGAAATGTGTCCGATCGCTTCTTCCTGTGCTCTCTTCAACTAGACCGAAAGGGTTTCCTTTTCAGGTGATAGTTATTGAGGTGTTTTTAACATCCGTCAAAAAGAGAGCCACCGCAAGGTATTCTACAAACTCACCAAGTCCCATTCCGAACTGAATTTCCCAAGAGAATGAACTTGTTAGAGCTTGTCATTCATCTTGATTCTCAATTACGTATCTCAACATTAAAATGCTTCATCGCACAACGAGGGAAACCAGTCGAAATATTTAATGATTGTGGTGAAAATATTATTGGAACAAAAGATTATTTAAAAGCTTGCGAGTTCGAGATAATTAGAGATTACTTGACCTACGAAGATGTTAAATGAACAACGAATGCTCCGTCTGCTTTTCATTTTGGAGGTCTCTGGGAGGCAGCCTGGGAATGAAATTTTGCATGAATGTGTAATAGGGCCTCAGATCCTTAAATAAGAAAACAAATTTTACAAGTTTGGCGGAAATTAAAGAGGACTGAATTCTCGTCCTTTACTTTTTGGCGTAGGAGGTTTCCGGAACATCGAGGTATGTTATTCTACCCCGTGCTCCGTGGAGGGGGAGAGAGTAGTTGTTGACCTAGAGTGCCGCTGCTATTTCGAACCCCTGGACCAGTGGGTTCAAAGAGTGCTCTCCTATCAACTAGGCTGAAAAGACGTCTCATCTGGCTAGTTGGCAAGGCGTTTTAACTTCTAGCGTTGTTGAAGAGAGTCACTGCAACTTGTTGAATCTGAGGCACCTAAAGATTCTCCCGTTATAACACTGAGTAATTTCTTTATCGGTCCCGAATTGTAGAGTGTTTTTAGACTTGGTTACATGAGGAGGAAAGTTTCCATCTGGTAGCGGAGAAAATTAGTTCCACATATTAACCAGCTGTTCTAGGAATCGTACCAAAAAGATTGTTTGATTCAGTTTTATGTACAGATTGGTGTGTAAATGATTTGGTTTTTAATTAAGAACGATAACTTGCTTTTTCGATAACCTTTCGGAGTGGTTCACGCCTATAAATAGACTGTCAACACAGAGTAAGAGCAGTGAACTGGAAAACCATAAGCTGGTCAGTTTTCCAGTGATTGATTGATTTGTTTATTTCATATATTCTATGTTTTGATATTTCCTCTTGATATATGAAAAAAATGTGTGGTTTACAGTTTTATTTGCTTTATTTTTCCAGCTATGCGTAAAATTTTGTTTTGCATTTGAATTGGAGACTGGTCACGGGAGTCCAGTATGTTACGACCCCAGAGTATTATGGCCACAAAATATTGCACGTGCAGGGTGGTGCACGAATATATATGACACGAGAATTGAACAGTAAACTTTTTTTCAAAAGTCAGGTAAGGAATATTTGTAAATATTGAAAGTTGAATAAAAGTGTTGTCTCCAAGATGGTGCTTGTTGACGCCACCAATGTAAGTGTAATTCTTTAGCGTGTTCTCCGAGAAGCCTCTATATGTGTTGAGGCAATTTTGGCTCTCATAATATGAATAAAAATTATATTTATAGTCCACTGTTATGGAGTTCTTGTATTGGTGATATGTGTATATAATAAACTGAGAAAATATACTTACATAGAGGCTCTTCTGGCGTTAACATACTACGACAACATTCACCATCACATTTATACAAACAAACACAATCTGTGAAATATAATGCAATAGCACATAATTAAATCAAATGACAAACACAATATTCAAAGATAATAATAATACATTAATATTCAAAACTTGATAACTAAACACAATATAAGAATTAAGTAGTTGAAAGTTTCTCATCGACAAAAGGCCAAAACAACCTTTGTCATCGCCTTTTATGAATGCCACTTTTATCTTTAAGTATCCAAAGTCGAACAATATTATCCAAACCTGGATGGATTTTCCATTAAATTCAACTTTAATGGGAAATAGTTATCAGAATAATTCTTTTAGTTCTACCTTTCCTCTGTAGTGGCCGCAATAGCTTAGAGATTATGGCAGCGGACTCGTGGCAGGCGGTTCCCGTTAGTCGTAGGTTCGAGCCTTAAGGTCATTAAAGACTGGACATGTAGCCGCGGCTGATGCACGTTAAATCTGTCGTAGCTCAAAGTCCTCCCGTTGGCGTGATATGGAAGTTAGGAGATGGGGTGCCACAGCTCAGGTGTCTTCCTCGTCACTTGACCGAGGTTCAAAATAACAAGGTCCGTCGCCAATAGCCCTATGGTTGCTTCTCATTGCGAAGTTTATATAATCACTAGCACTAAAAGCTCTAAATATTTTAAAAACAAACTCTTTTAAAAGTATATGCTTAATTCTCCTTTTTATTCACATAATATAAATGAATTTTGAATATTTTATGTTATGAATTTTCCGATATTTTAAATTATAATCGAGTAATATATATATATATCCGAACATTCTCAATATTCATTCTTTCATATGTAGACAACGTAAATCTCCGACAAAGTGTTTCGTCTCAATCACACACAAAGGGATATTCAAATGTTGAACATTAATTTAATTGAATATTTATATACTGATAAAAAAATATAGGACAAAAGAAAAATTGATACTGAACAATGTGCGATAGTTAAAACAAGTAGTGATACTCTTTACTAGACCATTAATTATCCCTGTGTTCTTTTTCTGTTTACCGACAGGGTAAACTTCTAATAATTATTATGAGGGAGTTTCCGTAGGGGAGTTGAGAGGCAGGTTGTTCAATTTAAAATATTGATTCGCCCAGAGAGTTCGAGCTCACCCAGTAAGGATTTGTGGCTATCAAGTTAGTTTTCTGGAAGGACCGACACATCAGAATTTAATACCAAAATCAGAATTAACAAAAATAGCTTAACATATTGAAATGTTTGTTGATCTGAAAGATTTAACATCTAAAATTTTTCAATAGAAGACAAACAAAGCAAAAAAAAAAAAAAAAAACTGTCCTGTCAAGTGCGCCAATGATGCATTCATTTCGATGAATATTTATGTATTTCCTAAAAGTAT
>BMAW01100102.1:0-39111 GCA_019974015.1 Nephila pilipes | reverse complement strand
GTTAAAAGACACCATTTGTCAGTGTAATAATTAAAGCTCACATTCTTTCTAAATTTAGGTAATGCACTGGAACATAAATTGAACATATTGTGTTTATGTAAAATCACAAAAAGTTGTCGTTCAGTAATCCTAATATTAATAAATAATTTTAATACGTTTCTGTACTGTTCAAACAAATTAAGGATACTTACTTGTGAGTAAATTATTCGCAAATTGCATTATAACTTACAAATAAATTTTAAAGTAATTTCATAGTTTTAATTGATAATAGAAATATTGAGCTGAACTATTTTTAAGTATGGTTTTATATGTATTGGTAATATTTGTTTTCTTTTGCGTCATGAAAATATGAAATGATCCTATTTTATACAATCTAAGTGAAAGAAAATTTTGAAAGCTTTATGTTAAAAGCTACCAGTTAAATTTATAAAACTTTCCTCGATAACATTTTTATATAACACGCATTTCTTCTAAAACCACTAACAGAGAGATTAAACATAAATGAGAAGGTAAAAATTTATTTTCAAGTAATGAAGTATGTACAGTGTAAACTAATCAATTAGTTATTTATTCTTATCGTAAAAAATTGCATTTATTGCAGTTCCTTGTAAACTCAACTTTAAATCACAGAATCGCAAACCCCCAAGGGTAAAGTTTAATCTCCAGTCTCCCTTGCAGATTTTGGGCTGATGCATATTAAATCTGTGGAGGCTCAGTGTCCTCAAGTTTGCGTAGTGTAGAAGTTTGGTCAATGGGACCGAGTTCGATTGTCTACTACGTTACTTGATCAAAGTTCAAAATTACGAGGTCCATCGCGAAAAACTGTCTTATTGCTTTTCAGAGTGAAGTTAATGAAACAATTAATCAATCAATAACAGTCTGATTTCAATTTTGGGCACAACTTATTGCTGCAAATCTTTACTCCACAATAAAATTCGTGGAACCTAAATATCACTTATATTTAAATAATCATCTTATAGAACTTTTACAAACGGCTTGAACAAATATTATGCCAAATTTGAAAGTTTTTACCAAAGGTTTTGTTAAATTTTATTTTTTTATTATTGAATTAATTTTGCTTTCAGTTACTTATGCTTCCTGCATTTGGATGTTTACAAAAATAAGATACATTTTAAAAAAGGAATAATTTCAAAAATATGGCTCACATAGTGATACATTTTTTTTTTTTTTTAAAAAAATTCTCTTTTAATATTCTTATATCCCACAGGAATCGGAATGATTAACATTCAATTCGGAACTGGTAAAAGGAAAATGGTACAGTACAGAGTTATATTAAATTTTTTCAAAAAAATTATGATAGCTCAGACAAACATCTTCAAGCAGCTTATAAATTTTCCAAATGCAAAAATGCCTCCCAAAAAAAAAAAAAAGAAAAAGGTTGACAAACAGAATGAAGTAGATAACAGCCAGGGAAATCACAGATGTTTCAAAAAAATATTCACGAAAAATAATAAATTATACCCAAACTTAATTTACTATTGAATGGGAAATAGCATACTCGCATATGTACAATTTTAAGACAGAAAGAGGCTGATTTTTCTAAAGTCATATATTTAAAGATAATTATTAGATAATTGAAGCAAAGTGCAATAACAATTAAACACTTATATTACTTTAAAAAGTTTGTTCGCATAAATATAACTTACTTAATACTTTTTTTTACAGTTTTTAATGCTTCAGAAAGTGTTTCAGAGCTGTGATGTAATTAAAATTTTAAAAAAATTTCCTAAACTTTAGTTTCTCTAGATTTTCTCAGTTTTCTTACTTAAAAATTTTCTCTTACCAATACGATTAATGCACAGTTTCTTCAGAGTCTGATGAAAGAAATGGTATATTTGATTAAAAAGAGTGAACATTTGAATTAAGAAGTTACAAAAGCAATAGCTGGATTTTCTTCCCAATTCAAAACTATAATTTACATTCTGAGTAAAGTATTAATATGGAAGAATTTGTTGTTAAGATGATAAAAAATAAATCAAATGCTATTAAATCAATTACCGTTATTCTAATATCGAAAATAAGAATGTAATTGTACCCATTTCATATAAGAGGCAAAACACTTTATCACCACTGAGACAAATTTGAAATATTCTAATTAAAATGATTTGTATAAAATTATTGTCAAATTGGGAGATATTAATTGAATCCTATATTTACATTGTGTTTTGTAATCAGGTTTTTTAAGATTTTCAAAGGTGTGATTTTCTTTTCATGACAAAAAGGCATTTAAAAGCCTAAATAAAATACTCATAGAAAATCTGTAAATAGTTTTGAGTTTTATCAAAAGTAGGATTATTTAATAAACAAATGTAATTTTTTTTTGTGTGCATTTTTTCCCCACTTCTATATATTTGAGGTCGCTGACTATATTTTTAGGAAAAAAACTAAATTTTATTCCAACTTAGCTGCTAAAAATGGGAATAATAAATAAGCAATTTGTATAAAACCTGTTGTGTAATCCTCTTATTATCTTTACTTCCACTTTTTTAATCATTAAAAAAAGTTACTCAGTGGAAACATGTGGCAGCAATAGCCTAGTGGTCATGGTCGTGGATTCGCGGCTGACAGTTTTCGTCGAGACGAGGGTCCAAGCCTTGATGATACTAAAAACCGTCGGCGGACATTATTTTTCTATGAAATTACCCGAGAAATTAAATATAATATTTCAGCTATAGGTTTTTTTTTATTGCAATATAGTATGAAATATGATAATCAATTCGTACCGTTAACACTAAGAAATAAACTAACAATTTTGTAGGGTAATAATCCTGGGACTAAGGATACATTTTTAAAATTGCTTACAAAATTTATGAATGCTTTCAGGAAATGTCTTTCAACTTCAATGAACTAAAGTGTTTTGAGTGTACTGTTTTGAAAAACAAAATTAAAAGGGAAAAAGTTTCTCTCACAGCCGAATTTGTAATAACTGATATGTAAGATGTAATTATCGATGATAATTTTCCGTTTAAAGATATAATGCGAATATGTATTTAAAATTTGAAAACACTAAAGAAACGGAAAAGGAGAAAAATTAAATGTGGGTCGATGATTAGAAATATTTTCACATTTTGAAGAATATATACTCCATTTAAATTTAAAAAATTACTTATTGAATGTGAAATATGTTGCCTTGGCACAAATGGGGATGTAGAGGGAGTATTTCGCTGAAGCAGAGGTATTCAACTTTTTGCACTTTGGGGAATCTATTAAGCTTACCATTACAATCAAGGAACCCCTTGAGCAGAAAAATAGGATATCAAAGCCCTTTAGCCTACTCAAATTTACAAAAGTAATATTGCATTTCTATTTTATCAAAGTAGAAAGGTCTTAGTAAAATTAATGGATTGTAAGGTGGCTAACGTTTTTTTTTTTTTGTAACAGTATTTTAAAGTATAACAAATTAATGAGAAGAAATTCTTTTAATGACTTGGCCGTGATTGTTTTTTATTGCAAAGTATTTTTACGTCTGGAATAATTGTTGAAATCTGCAACCTAATGTTTTCTTCAGCATCCAATCTGTTTCTGTATTTTCTTTTTGTCACAGCGTACGAAGAGAAAAAGATTTTTCGCATATATAGGTTGAAACACATGATATTAGATGTTTCACAGCTCTTTCGGCAATTTCATGATATTCTTTTCTAATGTCAATAAAAAAATACATAATAATCAACTTCACTAAATTTTAGTTTCAATTAAAAAATCGCACGTTGTTAATTTAAATTTAAAATATAACTGAATAAAAAAAAAATCTCAGTTTTTATTTCTCAAACTTAACCATCGTTGTATAATAATACGCCATTCCTACCCTTGTAAAAAAATGATCAATAGTCACAGGTCGTGTGTAAACGCTAAGCGTTTGAAAATGACACGAGCGTGGCACTATTTCTGGACATGGACTGTATGAATTAGCCAAGCTGGCATTGTATTAATCATTACTTTTTTAAACTATCTTGTATTTCTTGGTCTCGTATTCAACAATGAATATAGGATGTTTTTTCCGAATTAAAATCGTAATATTAAAAAAAAAATTATTATTTTTCTAAAAAAAAAAGTTTTTAAAAATGACAGAAAAAAGAATTTTTTTATTGTTTGAAGTAAACAAACATTTATTAACTTTTAACCCGCCAATTTTTTTGAAGCGATGTTTTTTATTCTTCATTTGTTGAAACACTTTTATTGAAACTCAATAGATTGGTCGAACACCTTCCAAGTTCTGATATGAATAATATGTTCCCCAAATTGGAGAGGTTGTGTGTCATACGCTCTTGCGTTTTTCGCCGTTGTTTGCGTTTTTTATAAACTTTTTTCAACCACCGATATGCATCGGAAATCAAATAATA
Source organism: Nephila pilipes (assembly GCA_019974015.1). NCBI lineage: Eukaryota > Metazoa > Arthropoda > Arachnida > Araneae > Nephilidae > Nephila > Nephila pilipes. The sequence goes on along the minus strand of BMAW01100102.1, from coordinate 34,750 downwards.
TCATATATAAGGGAAAAAAAACATTTGTTTTTTCCAAAACAAAAACTTTTAACTGAACTCTAAAAAAAAAATCAAGATCTCCGCCCGGAAAGGGTCCGGAATTACAGTAGCTCCCCTCGTACTGCTCCCCTGAGTAATAAAAAAGCCCAACCCAAGGCTGTTGTAGACCACCCACGTCTTAAAAGGGGGAAGGAAAAGTAGCATCTGCTTTTTCAAAGATTTTGTGGATGGCAAGGAAAACGTTTCGCGATCTTTAGCTATGCTTAAATAGATCGCTTACGGAATAGCTTTACACAAAAAAGTAAAACGCTTGGAGGGTTAAATATATATAATATTTTACACTAAATATAAAGAATACACCCTTTATGCTGAGTAACGTGCACAAGAAATGGATCTATTCAACATTCAAAAAAAAAAAGATGAGCAATATCCAACTGATTTAGTCTGAATCGCTAGGGTTACTAGTCACTAACCCATTGCAAAGTAATCGTTGAAAATATCACCCATAAGGAAATCCCTTCCTTCTTTTATTAGTTTTATAGTTTGAAAGTATCCCTTTTCCGCCAAAAGCTCCGAACTTCCGCCCTCTGTCAACACCTCCTAAATACTAGAAGCCATTCGCGCTGATTTGTGACGTCACAAGTAGTAGGGTAACATTGTCCACTCTCGTATACGCGCCTACGGAACTCTTTCAATGCATTTTTTAACATATTTTACACCATTCTTTATTTTTAAATTAAACATTCATATGCAGGAAATAAAAAAATATCAGTAAATTATTCAAAAAATTGTGTTTCATGTACATAGAGCATTTAAGTATAAATATAGTTTATTTTTTTAAATAATAATCGCAAGTATGTGATCATCAATGTATTATTTACTTCAAATGTATTGCAATGAACATAAACACTTACTACATTGCAACAAATAAGAATCTTTTATATTTTATTGTTATCGCAAGTATGTGATCATCAATGTATTATTTACTTCAAATGTATTGCAATGAACATAAACACTTACTACATTGCAACAAATAAGAATCTTTCATATTTTATTGTTCTTAGGAAAACAAAAAGTAAAATAAAAAATTAATGTTCTCTATTTTACTGTTAATTTATACATAAAACTATGCTAATTTCTTTATCATTATTATTTTCTTAATTTTATTCAGAATAGTTACAAAAAGAGAAATAAAATAAAAATTAGTTTTCAAAACAAAAAAATGCTACACAAATTTAAAAATAATAATATTATTGGCATCATACAGAATCGCAAAATAAAAAATTACAATTCAATTAATTTTAAAAGATATTTTTAAGTAAATCATACATATATAATTATAGATATATACATAAAAATAAATATATATGTGCATGGGTCCATACATAAAAATAAAGTAATTTATTCAGCTAATAAAGTATGTTGTTTTCTTTTATTTGCTTAAACTTTTTTTAATATCATTTCTCCCGTACATTAGTTATGTAATGCATTAGAAATAGTTTTCAAAACAAAAAAATACAACACAAATTTAAAAACAATAACTTTATTGGTATCAAACACAATCACAAGATAAAAAAAAATTGCCATTTAATAAATTTTAAAAAATATTTTTAGGTAAATTATTCATATATAATTATAAATAAATACATGAAAATAAATACATATATGCATCAAAAATTGGTCAATACAAAAAATAAAGCAAGTTATTTAGCTAATAAAGTATATGATTCTCTTTTCTTTGTTTCAACTTTTTTAATATCATTTTTCCCCTTACAGTAGTTATTTAATAATGCATTTGTAGAAGTGTGGATAGTATGCTTTAAAACTAGCTCAGAAGCATGATCATTGCTCAACGTTTATCATATAAAAAATTCATTTGAATTTATCAAGCTAATCGATATTTCTGAGGTAAATCGACGTTAATTATTTTGTGTAAGGAACATATTTTCATAATCTTTGGGAAGAAGTTTCTGAACTGTAGTTGTAGAATACTGCTGAGACAATATCTGGGAAAGGACACAATAAACTTCTTCTGTCTATGATACGCATTAAATGATGGTTAGAATTTAGTTCAAATTTTATTGAGAATAATTGATTTTGAGCAAAGGTCGCATTTTTACTTTTTAAGTTTTGTTATTGCACAAACACCAGCTAAATATATTAAAACGCGTAGATAAGGTTCAGCATCGCAAAAATCTTTTTCAGATAATGTTTTATTAAAAAATCATGTAATATTGAAGACTCTAAATGACTTTCATCGCACGAATATTCTAAATCAATGTCTTTTAACTTAAGCTGCCCAAAAGTGTTCGAAATTAAAATTAGAGGTAAAAAATTTTGCATTCTTAGTTTAGCTTCCTTATTGAATATTGAGAACCTGAAATTGTCCTATATTTCCCAAAACTACTTTCTGATACAGCTGGTTGAATTTTCCCACGAAGAAAATATTAAAATTTTAATTCATTTATATACAATATTTTGACTCAAATAAAGCATATGTTGTATGAATAAAAGCAAGACGTGCTTCTTTAGTTAGGATTCCAATAGTACAATTTTTTTTCCTTCCATGAAACTAACCAAATAAATTTTTTTATATAAGAATTCACAACCTTTGTTATTTGGTGATAAAGTAATCGGTTGTTGATAAGGATCATCAGATGTTGTCCATTTGCCTTTGTTTTAACATTAACAATTTTTCACCATCTACAAATTAAAGAAATAAAATTTGATGTTGTTTCATAACTTATTAGCTTATGTTGCTCTCCTAATTGTTGAAGCCCCTGAATAACAAAGTTATTAAATATCTTAAGCACAAGTTTCACATTTTGTTTTTCAAGATTTGAAGGACATAAAGCTTTTAAAGTTAAACCATAAGCAAACTTTACTAAATTATTATTTTCTATATCATATCGTTACTTAGAGAAATTTGCTTCTAATAATGGAAACTTATTATGACCTTCAAAATCTGGAAAATAAAAACATTGCCCTGCATATTTTTGTTTAATCCAATTGTTACGGATATATTTGAATATGTGTACTGAATCATTAATAAAAAATAAAGGATTAGAAGGAAGTTTGGAGAGGGGAATGACAGCTCAAATGTCATCCTCGTCACTTGACCAAGGTTTAAAATTGCGAGGTCCGTCTCTCAAAGCCTTCGTGGTGCTCCTACGCTCGACGTTAAGAAGCACAAAATCAATCAAAGTATTTAATAAAAAAAATATTTATTTCTTATTTACATCAATAATATTTGCTTATTCTTTGGAAACAGGCATCGATAAAAAAAAAAGTATTTGTTTAAAATTCTAAACGAACTTTCTCTGGTACAGTAGTCTTACTCAGAAAGTGCTGTTCGTAGCATATGGAAAGAAATATTTTTATATTTTAATATAAAAAGAAACCTGAAAATTTAAAGACAAAACAAAAGATAAAAGTTTCAACCCTGAAATAGATGCAAACTTCCCTTTACAGTCTGGAATTTGTTCTTTTATAAAAAAAGGTATCATTATAATAATATATATTTTCCAAATTTAACTATTAAGGCAATAAAACGAAAAGAAGTGAACTATAAAAATTTATATTGAACAATTTTTGTAAGGGGGGGAGGAGAGAAAGCTTTTTTATAATTAAATATGACTGAAAAAGATCCACAGTTTCCTACCAATTACTTATACTTCATTTCTGCTTGAATTTCTGAAAAAAAATGAGGAGTTACCCATAAGTTTTAAGTAAGTTTAATTTCGAGGAACAATTATGATTAATGGAGTACATAGTTCAATCGTAATATGTCTATTTAGTAGAAATAAAAAATTTTAGTTTAGTTTAAATTAGTTTAGTTTTAACATGATAAAATAATATTCAAATTTTGTATTACAACATTTATACTGATTAAATGTATTTATGTAAGCTGTTAAATAATCATGATTATATTAATTGCTTTTATAAATTAAATTTGAATATCTTCGAAATTATTATATGGCAACATTTCAGAGTGCTATCTCTGATAAATGCCTGACAACTCTCCTAATTCTTTTTATTGTTTTACATTTTTATTCACTATAATTTTTCCTCTATTATTTATTTCCTGTTATTTCTTACAATTATTATTTTTCCTTATGAAAATAAATAAAGTTTACATATTTAATCTTAAGCGCTTTTAATATTAGGAGAAAAGAAACTTTAGATTCATACGCGCACATCCCCTTCAAAAAAAAAAAAAAGGAGAGAGAGAGACATAAGATTGATACACGTTAAATCTGTAGAAGTTCTATCTTCGAAAGTAGGGGGCGAACTCAAGAAACGTCCTCGTCACTTGAGCCGTTGTTAAAAATCACGAGGTCCATCGCTAATAGCCCTCGTATTGGTTTGAAGTATGGCGTTAATAATCAATAAAGGGTAGATCCCCTTAAATTATTTTCATTTCGAATAAAATAAGCTTAGTTTTAAGTTAAATTCTCAATAATTGTTTATTTATTAACATTGAACAAGTAATACGATGATATTGGAGAAAACAGACGAATTAACAACTCATTCATGTAACTCAGATGAAACTATTCCATTTTTAAAATTTACGTAACTTACTAACTGGCGAACTATTGAGTTCTAATAGATTTATTGAGTATCAGCTATGCTATGCTATGAATCTTCTGAGTATCGAGACTGGAATATAGATTCAAGCGAAACATCGACAACGACGAGCTCACGGCCACACTACTTGGCTATCTGGAATATTATTACAATGCAAGAAAATAATATTACAATTTTTGCAAAATGATAATATTACTATTCTTATCCATGTAAAAAACTGCATAAACTCGTCATATTTGTCTGTCTGATTCTTCATGAAATTTCGAGAAACTTGATTTATTTCATTCCGTTTCTTATAAAAGCTCTCTTTTTCATAACAGTTTGCAGAAATTTTATTGATAATAAATCTTTCAAATTCTCCAAAAAAAGAAATTTGGAAGCATAAAATGTAATATTACTAAATATAGAATTTCCAAACGTTTATTAAATCTAGTATTTCATACCTACAAAGTTCAAAAAGTTAAGAAATCTGAAGCATGAAACATTATACAACATTTGTAAGAAAAATATAATGGGTTTTGTATTAATTATAACAGTAAATCCCATTTTTGAGAATCAAGTACGTAATAAATGCCTTTTATTTATTTTTCTTCAAGGACTCTGCACGAAAAAATTTCGTCAGTAGACTTTGCAAGAAGAAACAAATGAGTTATAAAGTTTAACAATAAATTTGTCACTTTTAAAGTTGAATAATAAGAAAAATATCTGTAACGCTTAAATGTTATTTTAATTTGAAGTTAAAAAACAATACATTTTAATTCAATATATTTTTTTAGTGAAATTATTACTTAGAAAAGATTAATTCCTTCAGAAATTATTTGTATTTTGTGCAATACGAAGAGATAAATTCATTTTTATCTAAGAAATTTAAGCAATTTTTCTATTGTAACGTTATTTTCAAACCGCTAGTTCTTAAGTTATGAAACTCTTATGAATTAAAGTTAACTTTGCTAAATTATAAAACTTACAAACACGAGAGAAAACAGAAACGCATCGAAAAATACATGTTAGTGCTTTGTCTCGAAATCTTTTCGTGTAAATATAATTAATAATTTTATAAATTATATTTTATAGGTATACACAGTTAATTGAAAGTTGATAGAAATAAAGAGTTTTGTTTCTGATTATTAAAAAAATAATGCACTCAATAAGTTAAATGCACAAAAAAGCCAGACACTCAAACATGTTTAAATAACAAAATTATTTCCCCTTAGTTACATAACTATGAAGTTGCAGTTGAAACAAATCAAGAAAATAAAGAAACTAATAAATAATTTTAGAATGATAAACAGAGGATAGCTTGTTTTAGTAAATATATTAGTAGTAATTTTCAAATGCAGTCTTTAGCTTATTTAAGAACGAAGTGATTGTAAATAGTTTCTCAAACACGTTACGAATTCCTAGAAAATTACATTGGTTTGGACGAGAATTTCTCCATTTTTGATGTTTACTCTTAAAACATTAAATTATTGCTCATACATTTATTTATCTAATTATCGAATCGTATTCTAGGATTCCTGTTATATGATTGTTTTTCTACATTTATATTACATTACTACAATCAGTAGTAATGTAATATATTAGTTTTATGTATATTCTTTTTTATTTAGGTTTCAGTAATAATAAAAAAGGACAGTCATTTTAATTTTTAAACGATTTAAATAAAGCTTTCCATTTCAGAAATTTCTAAATAGCAAATAAAAATATTTCTCTGAATTACAATACACATCCAAAATTCTTTTGGAAGATCATAGAGCATTCAAAATGAAGAAAGCGTGCTCTTACGCATATTAATCATTATAAAAATACTCTAAAGAGTGCATTGAAATATTTATATATAATTTTATAAACAGTAAAGAGGTTATTTCATGTTGTTCAGATGGGGAAAGAGAAAAAAATTACAAAAAAATGAGCTTAATTTTTTTAAACTGAATATTAATTTTATATATCTCTATATTTTTAAAAAAAAGCAAACACAATAACATGATATTTACTTTTTTAATGCGGTGTAAATAATTATATAATATCTTAATAAAGTTAATAAAACTAATCAATCAGCAGCTCTTAAAAATTAATATAATTTATAATTTTTCATTTATTTATTTTAATGTAATTATGGTCTTTGGTAGAGTTTGTACTAATGTAAGCTTAATTTAATAAAGAGTTAGAGATATTCACATTGTTTCTTAAGGAGATGGCTTGTTAAATTTAGGTTTCTTGGAGGAGAAATAATTTTTTTGGTGAGATTTCTTTTTTAAAATTTGAAAGTTCATGAGTTATGTGATACTTGAAGGTTATCAGATATTTAAAAACTATTTGTTATGAATTGTTTCCTCCTTTTTAAAACAATTATATGAATTCTTATATGTTGAGGTTATTTTTCCTGTGTATAATTTTACTAGGCTTTGAAATTTTCTGTCATTTTCAAAAAATGTGTTATCTTTCATAACACTTATCAGCATGTTTGCTTTTTTTTTTTTTTTTTTGCCATTTAAATATATATGTAAAATTTCCAAATGAAAATGTTCTAGATGCATATTTGTATTTACTTTCCCCCCTTTTCTTTAAAAAGATGCCCCTTGATGTGTTTCATTTTTATACTGTTTCTCAAGATATTCATAAAATTCTTAAGTGTTTGGATCACAACCTTAAAGATCGTTGAAAAGTATTTCCTTTTAGTTTGTTTGAAAGTGTTGTAAATGTGAGTATTTTTATTGAAAGGTATGGTATTCAAATGTCTCTTTGTTATACACGTAAGAGTTAAGATGCAACAAGACCAAAATTGCTTTTTTTTTTTTAATATTATGCGTTATATGAAAAATTTCAGCATTTCATTTGCTATGATATACTAATGAATATTGTAAATATTTTGAAAAATATTAGCTGAAGTTTTCTGAAGGTATTAAAATGTGATTTGAAGTCCCTTCTTTCTAGTTCATCTATAACCATTACTTTTAGTTTTTCTTAACGTCGCACAAGAAGCAACATGAGGGTTATTGGCGATGGACCTCGAAATTTTGAACCTCGATCAAGCGACGAGGACGACACCTGAGCTGGCACTCCCCTCTCCTAACTTCCACACATCGCCAACGAGAGGACTGATTTAACGTGCATCAGCCCCGGCTACACGGCAGGTCTTTGGTGGCCAAGGCTCGAACCCGTGACTCAACGAAAACAGCCGGCCTCGAGTCTGAAACCATGACTTCTAGGCTACCGCAGCCTCTTAATTATATTTACATGTAGCTGATATAACATTCAATTTAATAATTCATCGTTTGCTTTAATTTTAATTACATTTAGCTTAAATATATTCAATTTAATAACGTAATTTATCATTTGCTTTAATTCTAATTACATGTAGCTTAATTGATTAACATAATACTTAATGGAGCTAAAAAATGTACACTTATTTTAGATGATAAATATAATAAACGTCAAATAATAAAATAAATTATTAAACTAATTACTGAATAAATTCTATTTGACTCCTCGTTCCCTTTTGCTCTTAAATTTTAAGGTATAAAAAAATATATGGTACGTAAAGTATGAGCTTTGAAAGAAAACCCATGTTAAAAAAAACTCGTTTTTTACCAGTGTTATTAATTTTGTAAATATCTATTGTGATGAAAATATGATGCCCTTGTTTGCCGTCATAACGATTAGTACTTCAATTATTTTAGTATCATTTACTCCTTGTTTTTATTTAATAACATTAACCAGACCTGTATTCTGTATATTTATAAAGCGAAATGCCAACAAAAAAATTCTGAAAGTATACCATTGCGTGTGTTATTAAAGCATTTTATATTGTCTCAACAATAGATGGCAGCTTGAGAGGTTCAAGTACTAGAGAAAATTCAAATCCACATTTACTGATCCTCACAAAGTTTTACAACTTAATAAAAGCTAATTTTTTTGTTTCTCGACAAGTGAAATGAACCTCTTGTCTATTTTTTTTTAACTACACCAAACGATTATTCACTACCAAATGATAAATCAGTTTTTTTTTAAAAAAAAAAAATATGCCAACAGAAACAGAAAATGTATCAAAAGGCTATATCAGAAAAAACAGAAGTACGAAGATCTAGAAAATGCAGTTTAGCGTAACCACTTGAAAAATTGCCAAATTTAACGATTTTTTGGCGGAACATGGTCAGAGAGAGGTATATATATATAAAAAAAATAGCTGGTGAACTGGAATCCGAATTCATATGGCAAATTCGAAAGGGTTGCCACGCCTAAAACCACCACAGTGAAAACAGGGTAGCCACATTTAGCCAAATATCGCCAAATAATTCCTGTCGCCAAGGCTGATTACACTAAACTGCATTCCAACTGATATTTCGCTAACATGTTTCGAAATATCTACCAAGGAGGATATTTTACACTTCTGAACAGTACAATAATGAAGCCTTTACACGGCTGGGAAGTGAAGGTATGCTTACCAAAGAAATATTTTAATTATATCTTTTTTTTTTTTATTATTATTATCGATTTGAGCTTTTCTTCGATAAAGTTCTGGATAATGTTTAACCTGATATATTTAAGTAAGCTAGTAAAAGTATAGGTAATATTGCTGAAGTAAATGCTTAATCATGTAATTTAATTTGCTCCATAATTTACGCCAGCAGTGTTCTTTAAATGTAATATCTGATACTGTAAAAAAATATTTGAATGTCCATTGGTTCTCAAAAATGCATTATGAAATTCATCAATAGATTCATTTTAATGGTATACTTTTATGTAACATGAGGGTTTTATCTATAATTCATATAAATTAAAAAGTTACATTTTTTCTGTAACAATTAAAGAATACAATTGTGCCATTTTTTTGAGGATTATCTGCCTGTCTTACAAAAATATATTGTATGAAAAATTCTCATCTAAATCTTGTTTCAAATGTTTCTATCAAATGTAACTTTACATTGAAAATTGTTAGAATCCATATTATTAAAATTAACATTTCCTTCATATTTAAGCTTCCGTCCGAACTAATTTGTTCTCTGCTTTTTGAAATATTTGACATTGCTTTTGTTTTCTGTGATTACATGCTGAATAAACAAATAATTTTGAACGTTTATAATGTTTATGAATAATAAATGTGTTCAGTAAAAACGGAAGTACAGTGTGTATAAGGACAACCATGCAGGCTCGTGTGTCTTACAAGAAAATGACTACAAAGCTAAAAGTTATTCCTATTTATTATATGCATGCATGTTTGTACATACACATTTTAAGTTAAATTTTTTTAAAAAGTAATTAAATCTTAATGCGGGTTAGGAGTTTTATCTCGGTTGGAAATTTTCCATCCCCTGTAGATTTAAGAATTAATATAAAGCACTTTTTTCTTTTAATCTTGATGTCGCACAAATTTAATTTGATAACAATCAAGATGGTACCTGGTCGTTGTTCTGTCCTTTTTATTGAGTCATTTTCCTGACACTTTAAAAAAATATTGGATGAACCAGCTCACCAAGTTCTAGTGTGATCGATAGTTCCAAGCTCGAAGTCACCTTTTTCCGATTTCTTTTTTATCAGCAAACCTGCAGGAAATACATTATACGCCTTTAACATTCCGCTTCTTCACTTCATTTGAAGTGAAGAAGCCAAATTCACAGGCCAAACAAAGGCAGAGCTTCAATATGTGTGTGAGTAGCGAAACGCGGGAAACAACAAAAAATAACGTCACCAATTTCATTCGAAATGGCGACGCCGTTGCCGAAACAAAATCAGAAATCTAGCTCCTAGTTGCCATGAAGCATGCAGTCGAAGTATCAGAAACAAATTAAACTGAAGCGACTTCCAATATATATGGTTGCGATAGCATTCCAACAATTTCAATAATGCGTTATTTACTTCAATTTATCTTTTGCACGATTTTGTGCATGTCATATGTATGGTAATAGTGTTGATATAAAATACATGCTGTAATTTAATTTTTTGACTTTTTTTCGTGATCACTGGTTTGAAAAAGGAACAGAATTCTCTAACAATATACATTTGACTCTATGTTTTTTTTTTTTTTTTTTTTCTTTTTCAATGTAAAATCTCCATTTTGTTTCTGTGTTTTATCTCAGCAATATCTATTCAAAAGAGAATTTATTTCAGTCATGACTATGAAGAAAAAAAAATTCATTTGCCTTATAAAAAAATCATTTTTTTAAATGATATAACTTTCATTTCATTCCTTCACAAATTTGGAATTAATCTATCTTTATAATCAAAATGAACTACGATTACATTTTAATAAATTGAGTTTTAGTAAATTTATGTATTATACATACACACATTATGTATATATTTAATTCTTAGGAATTTATAAATTAATGGTTAAAATTATTTTTTTTTATCGTTGCCCACGGCATAAAGTTTCGGGATTCCTATTTAAGAGAATTTAAGTTTGCCCCTCATCTTAATTTAGGGAAGATGTTACTAAATTAAGGAAAGGTTTCTTAAAATTGATTTAGGCGTCCTAAATGGAAAGAACACTTAAAGGCTCTGTAAAAATGGTGAGAAAACGCCAAGCCGAAAGAAAAGATTCTCCGTGAAACAAAACGCGATTGAACGAAGAGGAGGAACGACCTTGGTTCGCGCCTTCACGCTAATGGTCTCCCTGGAGAACCCAGAGGGAAGGGGGTCAGAAGTGCGTTTCTCTCGAGGTGACGTTAGCTAAAGCCCACATAGGTTTTCAAAGACGAGAGATTTAAGTTAAAAAAAACTAATAGGAGATTAAAATATTTGCCGCAGATCACGGTCTTTAAAAGAAGAAAGAGTTTGAAAAAATTTCTGAGTAAAGCGAGAGGTTATGAAAGTTATTTAGAAAGGAGTACACAATAAGAAGCTGTTGCTCGTTCCACATTCTATGGAGGGGGAATACCTTTAAAAAATGTTTTTACTAATTAATTTCTTTGATATTATGTGGAAAAATAATTATCATACTGAAAACGCAGTTGCCTATTGCAGCAATTTATTTTGGGGTGTAGAATTATTAAAAGTGAAATCCAACGAAAATTTTGGAAAAATAATTCGTTTGAATCTCTGTTTCAATTTAAATCCGTCGAGTGAAATTCTTTTTTTATTGTTCGAGGGATATGTGTGTAAAAATAATTTTTTTTTCTTGAATTTAACTTAACTATGCAGCAAATAAAATATTGAATTAGGATTTTGTTATTGCTTTTCTTATTTTTCCAATTATTTTATTTTTTCCTCTGTAAATCTTGCTTCATATTGACTATGAAGTGAGAATTTTGTAACTATGAGATTTCAATTATTGCTTTCTGATCATGTTATATTCCATAAACTTTCTTATTGTCAATAGTGTTAATTTTAGGCTATAATTTTTTTTTTGTCTATTATTCCTATCTATTTGATTTAACTAGTATGACTTGATGTCTGTGTTTAAATATATATTAATAATTCATATAGTTTAATGCATATTTCATTAATATTACAAGTAACGTTTTTCTGAAATTTCATTCCTTTCAACACATGACAGCATTACATATGATTTTTTTGTTTCTTCAACTTTTTTGAGCCCTAGGCAAATCAACCTATTTTTAAAAAAATATGAAGTGAGATCTACTATTATTTTTCAGTATCTAATATTTACGTGATTGTAATACATAACTATTAAAGTGCAAGTCTGAATTTCAATGAGAAAGAATAACAAATATTAAAAAAATATTTTTTATTTCTGAAATACATTGAGAACAAGGGTTTATTTTTGTATTGATTCTTTTTTGAAAGTTTGTAATAGTTGTATTGATCTCTGAACGATTCTTGTGTAAATTGTTGATCTTTTTATGAAATTTTAAAAAAAAAGTTTTAAGTTTTTTTCCCGTTAGAAACCAAATAATCGGTCTACAAGATAATATTGACTTATTTAAAAAATTTCTTTCAGCTTTTCACTCAAAATATACTTTTTATGTACAAGTTATTACTATGATGTGCATTGTAAACTTTTAGCTTAATATTTTCTTTTCTTTTTTTTTTTTTTTTTTATTTTGAAGACTCGAAATGGTAAAATCGAATAATTGACTGATAATGAGATACAGTCAGTAGCATTAGAAATTGTTAAAGACGGTGAGAGGTAATATAATATTCATTTATTATTAAACTTTGTACTGCCACTTTTGTAACATGCATTTAAGTGCTTTGAATTTTTAATGTTTACTAAAATAATGAGAAACAGAAAAATCATTTAAATTAAATAATATTCACTTTCTTAAAATTACTTAAGTATTTTTTAAATAAAATTGTGGACACAATTAGAAACTAGAAGTGTTAGAAAAATAACTTGTATTTTTAATATTTTATAGAAATAATGAATGAAACAATTTTTCATATAATCTTTTTAGCTACATTCCAATTCTGCGCATGATATACTTATATACACAAGTATGTTATACTTTAAAATTATAATATTTTTTCTTTCAGTTCTTATACTTTCTCGTAGTTCTTTTGTAATGTTTTGAATCTTTGTCTAAAAAATATTTATTTGTATCTAATTGATTTAAATGGATAATAGATAAATATTACTGACCCATCAAATAATGCAACATTTCAAATGAGTTATCTGAATTGCATTTAAATAGTTGCTCTAAGAAATTTCCTTGAAGTAAGACATTATTACAAATATGCATATGTTATTAAATACATATTATTAAATAAATATTTAATATTTTTAAATTTCAGGAATCCTAGCATAACGTTCCCTTCATGTGTGAATAAACTGGGGGTTTGTTTCGTTTCCTAATTCTAAATTTAAGAGATTTGAAAAGAGATTTCACCTTGGAAGTACTGGTAAGTAAATATTTAATTAAGTATTTCAATTATCCTCCCCCCCCTTAAGACGGATTTATTGAAATAAAAAACCAATCACATGATCCTCAAATCCCTTCTGTAAAATTTATGAGTACAAAATATAAACATTAGGAAGTTTAAATAATATTAGATGGTTTAAGGTTTTTTTTTTAAAAAATTTACAGTTCATTAAGTTTTTGAAAAATTCGTAATTTCGATAAAAAATTTAGAAGTTTTTACGTTTAATTCGTTAAAGAAAATTTCCTATTAAATACTTGTAGTGTAACCATGATATATTTCCATTTAATTTATATCAACTTATCTGAATATTTTATAATAAATTTAGGGAAGAAAATTGTGTATGAAATAGAAAATTTCCTGTTAAGAACTTTCCAATTGAACTGATTCTATTAATGCAAAATGGGATAGACACTTATATTCTGTTGTTTATTTATAAGTGAATCATTGAACATGAAGAATAACTAATTTGTCAAGTTATATTTTAAGGAATGAATTTATAAATCAAGAACATCTTAAAATGTATTCACAGCATTATCACACAAGTTCATAGCATTAATTGAAAGTAATTATTGTATAATCACTAAAAGAAAGCACTAGCAAACCATTAGAACAAATTAGCCCAGTAATTATTAATGGATATCATCAAATTGTTTAATGACATCCAAGTTTTGTATTCAAACTAATGAGATTTTGTTTATTTACCTTTACTCGTGTCCGCTGTTAAGCTGAACTACATCATTAAAAAATATGAGAGGTTTATTTTGAGAAGGATGAGCAGCGAAAATGCATCCTGTCTTTACACAAAGAAGGTTGCTGAAGGTCATGACAACTGCACAGCAGTCCAGCTGTCAACATTTTGTAGGTAGTGATTCTCACATTAATTACTTGGGACTGAAAGCAAGCATTATTGTAAATTTCCAGTGCTGCTAAATGTTTGTGTCATTAAAGAAAGGTGCACTCTTTCAAGCTTAGACTGCATATTTCAAGGAATAGTATCAAATATTTGTTATGAATTAATCAAAACTTCAGTTTTCAAAACTGCTCTAAAGGTTTCCTGTATTATCTTTAAAAGTGATTGTAACTTTTTTTTTATGTGTTCATAAATTTTCTGATAAAAATTCTTTTATGGCATAATACAATTCAAAATCAAGGCATTTTTTAATATTTTATACATTATGTATTTGTTAAAGTTATATAAAAAAATTTAATTTTAACTTTTAAAAAATACTTTACCCATAAACTAAAATTTAGAATTTTCACTGTAAGTTTCTTATGTATCAAGAAGGATGGAGGACTGAAGTTCGGGTAAATTTATGAATGCAAGAAGGAAATCTAATTAAGAGAGAAATTTAAATTTTAGTTTAGTTTTTATTAACGTCACACTAGAAGCAACACGAGGGCTATTGGTGATGGGCCTCATAATTTTGAACCTCGGTCAAGTGACGAGGACGACATCTGAGCTGGCACCCCCTTCTCCTAACTTCCACACCACACCAATGGGAGGACTTTGGGCCCTGACAGATTTAACGAGCATCAGCTCCAGCAGTGGGTCTTTTGCGGCCAAAGCTCGAACCCGCGACTGAACGAAAACCGCCGGCGACGAATCTGAAACCATGACCACTAGGCTACTGCCGCCACGAGAAATTTAAATAAAATTAAATGTTAAAAGGAAAATTTTTAAAGTTTATTTTTTAAATTCATATGTCTTCAAAAATAATATGCTTGTATTAATATTTTATTTTAAAATTATAATTAATTTTATGTATTATCTTTTCAGGTACATGCTAACTGCCGAAATTACACTATATACTTTTGTGATAAATTGGATTCTTATGACAAAATACCCCCCCAATATAAGCTCAATACAGATCAATATTTTGTAATTTTATGTTAAATTTTTATCACTGCTTGAATAAAAAAAAACTTTGATTTTATATATTTGGAATGTTGTTATACTCGCTTTGGGATTTGTAATCCTCTTATATTACCTTAATGGATACACCCATAATCACAACTCCTTGCTTAGATTTATAACAATATATTTAATTTTATTTGGGCATTATTGATCTACCATCAAGTTAAGCAGTCTGTTGACGCATGTAGGCGCCTCCTACCGGTCCTCTGTTAAAACTATACAGAAGCTGAACGACTTTCAGCAATAACGGACGTGGGTAAATATTGTCGCGTTGACACCCACAATAACTGTACTTATGATGATTGAACTATTAATTTTTATTGTTAAGTTTTAATAAAAAAATTTGTCCAAAAAGGACTGGTCCGTCCTAATACTAATTTCACTACAGAACATTTCTGGTCCAGTCGGGCCGTCAGACCAATTGTGCTATGGATAGTATAGCAAAACTTAACAAAGTTATAACTTCCTTGAAAGGAAATATTTTTAGAATTGAAACGAAACATTTTTTGATAAAATGTCCAATGATGTTGATCCAATGAAGCTCGAAGTTAAATTAAAAAAAGTATTGCAACTTCAGACGAAAACGGATTAATTAAAAAATATCTTCTTCGGACTTGAAAATGCCGCTCCCAATGAAGTAGCTGAATTTGAAGACGATTTAGAAAACATCGAAATTCGCCTCGAAGATTTGGAGGCAAGAATTAAAAAAATAATTAACTCTATTAATAAAACATCTGTGACTGCAGTTGAAAATAATAAATATGAAAACGGAACTTGTTTTGTTCCAACGAATATTCCACTTTTAATACTTCCCATGTTTTCAGGAAAATATGAAACATTTAGAAATTTTAAATCTCAATTCGATGATTTAATTACATCGAACAATCAACTGACGCAGTCACAGAAATTATATTACTTAAATTCATGTCTATCAAATGAAGTAAAAGAATTTGCCTCCACTTTCGACAATTTTTCTTCATTGTATGAAGCACATTGAATCACGATTCTATAATAAAAGATTAATCGTTCATATACATGTACAATCAATTTTAAATTTTAAGAAAATAGAATGAGAAAATCCTAAGGAAATCCGTGAAATGATTGATTGCATTAAGAAAAACTTACGGGCCTTGAAAATTCTTAAATACGAACAAAATGATGTATTTGATGTCTTTTTATTTAATATTATGCTTAAAAAATTAGATAAGGAATCCCAAAAGAATTTTGAATTGAGTCTAAAAGCCAAAGATGTTCCGACATTTAGCGAGTTTATAATATTTTTAGAACAACGCGAAACGATCCTTTTATCCGTAAATAGAAATTGTGCGGATGAAACAAAAACAATAAGAAAATCTAATTTTTCTTTCAAAACTAAAACTCTTTTAACGAATCAAACTATTGAAAATAAGAACTTCATAATTTGTAATGAAAAAATTCCTCATTCAATATACAGATGTAAAAAATTTCTAGAATTAACGCCCTATAAAAGACTAGATCTTGTGCGATTGCATAAACTATGTGAACTGTGCTTACGAAAAAATCACAGGAAATCTCAGTGCACTTTGACCTTGGTTTGCAGCTGTGGATCAAGACATTCTAAGACTATTTGCTGTAAACAAGGGGTCAAGGCTGGAACGCCACCCACCCAAGGAGGGGGGAAGAGTAAAGTCTACCTCCGAAGGAGATTCTGAAACAACAGCAAAAAAATAACTCGCACTGGGGAGAGTAAAAGTCATAAATTTTTCTACCCTCTGTTATACTATCGTTAGTAAAGCAGTCAGACCGAACAGAAAGAACGTTTTAATTTCAACTGGGCACATACTTTTGCAAAATAGGGAAGGAAGATTCGTTAAATGCACAGCGATTTTTGATTCCGCTTCAAATATAAACATTTCACCTAGAAAAATGTGTGATTTTCTTGGTATTAGATCAGAAAAAATACAGACTTCCGTTTCTGGACTCAATTCAACAAAACAAAATTTAAAGGGAAAAATGAGTACTTTTATCGCGAACGAAAGTGGTGGTTTTAAAGAACACATAGAATTTTTTGTGACGGAAAAAATTACTGGGTTGACACCTAGTGTTAACTTAGATATTTCAGAAATAAAAATTCCCGAATTTTTAAATTTATCTGATCCCTATTTTTTTGAAGCTAAAGAGATTCATGCATTATTGAACGCCGATATTTTCTTAAGAATAATGAAAGATAATGTTTACAAAGTAAATGATGAATTAATATTCAGAGAAACTGAATTTGGATGGGTTGCTGGTGGACGGCTCCATGAAAACAAAAATAATAACAACTTATCGTGTTATCTCCTTAAGGATGATAATTCTGTCGAGGACACATTAAAACTTTTTTTTGAACTTGAATCTCTTGGCATAAAAGATGACCCTTACTACCATGAAGATGATCAAGCTATGAATATTTTTAAAGAAACTATACAATTTAATAATGAACGATACGTAGTAGAACTGCCATTCCGTAAAAACTGGAAAGAATTATCTGATAACTTTTCTGTAGCAAAACAACGTTTCCAAAATTTATGGCGAAGGTTACAGAGAGATGAAATACTTTACTCTCAATATCAAGAAACGATTCAAGATTATTCGTATCAAGGGATTATAGAGAAAGTAAAAAATACTGAGGCAAATATACACAAACTGATATATTATTTACACCATCAAGCAATAAAAAAGGAGGGTCGAGTCACAACTTCTACTCGTATTGTATTTGATGCTGCCTCACATCAAACTAATGAACTTTCTTTGAACGATTGCTTGTGGCCTGGTCCCAATTTAAATCCTAACCTTTTAGATGTACTAATATATTTTAAGTTAAATCGGATTGCAATATCATCCGATATTCGTCAGGCATTTCTTCAAATTTGTTTGGCGGATAAGCATAAAGACGCTGTACGATTTTTATGGACAGAAAGTAATCCAAGCGAAAAGAAAATCACTTCATTACAAATTTACCGTTTCAACAGGATTATTTTTGGCGTTATCGCTAGCCCATTTCTGCTAGCAGCTACAGTTAAACATCATATTGAGAAATATAGAAAAAGTCATCCTATAACTGTACGACATCTAGATTCCTTCATGTACGTTGATGACTGGATCACAGGTCAAGACACTCAAGAAGAAGAACTTCTTATATCTCTTCATGCTGAGAATATCATGAAGGAAGCGGGAATGGAGATGAGAAAATGGATCAGCAATGACACCACCTTAATGTCTCAGTGGGCAGCAAAAGGTTTCGACACTTATCCAGTTGATACATCCGTCAGCTTAGGATCAAACAAGACAAAAGTATTAGGCTTGGCTTGGCAAACCCTAGATGATTGTCTGACGTTGGATACTAAAGGATTGCTAGAATTCATTTCAACTAAGAAAAATACTTAAAGATTCCTGTTACAAGCTATCGGGAAAATATTTGATCCCCTTAGATTGATTTCCCCCTTCACTATAAGAATGAAATTCCTCATTCAGGAACTCTGGAAGAATAAAATCACTTGGGATGAAGATTTACCCCCCAAAAATAGTGGAAAGGTGGGTAAACTGGTGCAAGGAATTACCCTTGTTAAACAAACTCAGAATTCCAAGATTTATTCTTGATTTTACAAATTCTGAGATAAATGACTTCATCGAAATCCACACCTTTTGAGATGCTTCTAAACTTACCTATGGAGCATCAATTTATGTGAAAGTGAAAAAACAAAATGAAGTGCTTGTAAATCTCATCACTTCAAAAACGAGAGTGGCAGCACTGAAGGCTATTACCTTACCTCGACTTGAACTCTTGGGAGCTTTAGTTGCGGCTCGTTTGAGTTCTAAAGTGCAAGAAATCATCCGCAAGAAAAAGGAATGCAAAGTGTTCCACTGGACAGATTCCCAAATAGTTCTGTTCTGGATTAAAGGTTCTGCGAAGAAATGGAAACAAATTGTGACGAACAGAATGCAGGAGACCAACAAGTTAACGGATCCAGATTCTTGGTTTCATTGCTCTGGAAAGGGCAATCCCTCAGATCTCTTGCCTAGGGGATTTAGTGCTGACTCCCTTTTATCTGACGATAAATAGTGGAATGGTCCATCATTTTTGCAATTTGATGAACTCTCAGGTATTGATTCTGAGTGTCCAGAACTTAATGAAGAAGAGTATTCGCCTGAACTGAAATCGAAGGACTCAAAAGAAAATGTTGGGCTAACTTTAAATTTAAATCAAACTATTTTTGATTATTTACTTACTTATAGTAATAGATTTCTAACTATTGTTCGAGGATTAAGTTTCCTTTTCAGGTTTATATTCAATTGTAAAAATCCTGGAAATGAGAAAGAGAGACCACTCACATCAGAGGAGATGATGGAAGCAGAATACTTTTTATTAAAACAAGAACAACTCATGTCATTTCATACAGAAATGATAGCTATGCGAAATGGAGATAATATTTGCCTTAAAAGTAAGATTTTAAATTTGTTCCCATTTTTAGATGATAAAGGTATCATAAGAGGGGGAGGAAGACTCAAAAACTCGCAACTCCCATACTCAGGTAAACATCCTATTTTGCTACCAGCAAAAAGTAAATTGACTCAAATGATTATAAAATACTATCATGAAAAGTATTTTCATCTTGGAGCACAGAAAAATCATACATAAAAATTACAAAATCATAAGACCACTTAAAATCCAACCCTTTCTCAACAGAGGCAGCGATTAGGAAGGAGGGTAACACCCTCCCCCATCAGTATTTAAGAAAAAACTGGTTTTTTTTTTTTTTTTTTTTTTTTTATTTCAGCTGTTTAAAACTAGGAATTATAAACAGAACATTTGCACAAACTCGCCTGATTATCATTCCTTTCGTTTCTTTAATGTATAAAATTTTTTAATAAAAATATGCATAAAATACAAGGCTATGCATTACGGCTAGGGGGTTAGACTTGTGACACTGTGGTGGTACTTCTTTCCCCTATCATTATTATTTAGAGTCAATCAATCAATACCTGACCATTTTACAAGAACTTTGCCACTTCTCCTCAATGTTAAAATAGCCTTTTTTTTTTAGCTCGATCTATACTTCCATAGTGCATGAAAAATTCTGTTAATATAATATCTCTAAAAGTATATAAATCACACACACACACACACATATATAACTTTAATTCACAAAAACATAAAGGTTCAACAAATGATTTGCTCTTTAATGTAGAAGCGGTTAAAGGGGGGGGGGAAGACAAAAGTATAAGACAAAAAGGTTATTTTTCTTGTACAGAACGCTTCTTCAAAGAAGAAATGACTGTTCACTTGAATCGCGGAGGTTGTGTTAGTAAAAGGGTAGAAATTCTCAAAATGTGATTTTAAGTATAAGTATTCTGGGAAATTTTCATTGTTGCATTGCTGGAATGAAACTTTAAAAGAAAAAAGGAAAGTCAACTCAGGATGGAAATTGATTGGTACATGCATGAAAAAAGTATTAGGTGAAAAAATTCGCAACAAAATACATAATAAAAGGTTGAAAAATGTGATTTTCCATTTAATTCACGAATAAACGGAATTTTTTTTTTTTTTCGTGCTTCGATACATCTTAACCATTTTTCGTTTCCTCATTTTTTCTGGATTTCTTTTCAGGTAATTTAACAAAATTTCCATTAGGTACTTTTGATTAATTCTTTTTTCTTTGTTGTTTCTACAAATATTTCTGCCACGTATTTCTAAATTTAATTAATTTAATAAACGTGGTGTAAAAATATTCTGAATAATTATAATGTATTCTTTTAAAACCATTTTGCAAATACACATGTACGCAATAATATTTTATAGTAATTTAGGATATTGATGATTAAAAAAATACAAAATTTATAAAAAAAATATATTATATCTTAAGTTTATATACGATTTTACTTTCGAAAGTAGCTTTAAGTGAAACGTTTCTGAACCGTAAAATAAATTTTCTCGGTTTTTTATGAAAAAGTCATTGTGTAAATTAAAAAAAAAGTTGTTGAAGTATCAATAAAATTAAATAGAACAGATAAAAAGCTTTAACTGTAGAATCATATGAATCAGCTGATCTCAAAAGAGTCACTATTGTGTGTTGCACGTCAACATTTGATGAAAATTTAATAAAATATTTGCGTGAATGTTTCACTTTTGAATGAAATACAGTTGAGGGTTTCGAAGGAAAAAAAAGCAACAGTTCCATAAGTGCTCCTATTTCTAACAGATTAAGTTTGAATAATATAAAGTAAATAAATAATTGATTCTTAAGTACATTTTATATATCTCACTGATATAATTAAAGAAATGTCGAAAAATGAAGTTTTCATTAGTTAATTATTTTTAATTATTAAAACAAATAACATGAAAAGTTCGTTCACCTTTATTTTAATGACTGTTGCATCAACAATAACAGCAATTTTTTACATTTTTCTCGACTTTATACATTCTACACATCTTTTACAATAACAGGAACTGGCACTGTGAGCTTTAGATCAATATTAAAAATCACTTTATCCATTAATATTTTTCAGTTATAACCCTTAAAAGTATTTTATAATGTCCATCACGAGGGGCTTTAGAGTTGTAGTAGTGTTTGGAGGAAAGAAGTAAACTTCTATTCTCTGCGATTTTGGAATGGGTTAATGAGTAGAGTTATTGTCAATTAAAAATCAATGTTTTTCTTCCTCGATTTCATATATTTATTGAGTTTCAATAACTATTCTTTAAATATTTTTGAAGTCTTCCAAGCTCGCTTGTTCGCAATGTAATCTATTGGCATGCTCTTAATGTTTTTAAAACATCTGACTTTAAGGGTCTTCCAATTACAAGAGGTTTTAATTTACCCTTTCGCGTATATTTGCATAGCTGTTAACCTCTATTTGATTTCTTCCTTGCAAGGTTTCTCCGTTGAAAGCTAGTGTTTGTTCAGGTAACACCTAGAAAAATAACCCCGCCTCATTCGTTATTATCAACGGAATATTTTTGAAAAATTTTACACATTTCTCTATGACGCCAGGTGCGTACGTCATCCGGCGGCACTGATTTTCTTCATCAGTAACCATGGACAGATATCCCATGTCGGTCTAGAACCACTTGTTAACATCCATTGCTACTGGCTTTGAAATCTGGGGTTCCCATCATCAATGCAATTTTTTCTGACATCCTGTAAATTGGCCCATATGAAGTACATTCAAAGCCCGTCTTTCTCTAAGCCATTTCAATATGGCAGCATCATGTGTCATAAGTAAAGCTGGCCTCTTTAGCTCTGCTTGTGGATCTATATCTGTTAGTTGAAAATGTTTTCGATTATTCCTTTCTTTGAAAATTGGTGCAACAGTCGATGAAAATCGATTTCGCGAGACCTCGAGCTTACTTCATACCTCTATCATATATCTTATGATTAATTTCACTTCGAGTGGATATTTGTTTTATTAATGGATTCTTTTATCAGTTCTACTAAAATAACTTCCAAAAGTAAATACAAAACTATAAATAGACATTGAAAATCTAGCATAATACGAGAATAATTACTCGATTCGAATTACCTAATATGACTGACATTTACATCAAGGTTAAAACTGCTTGTGGTGCTCAAGATGTAAGAGAAAAATAGACTAGGAATCTCCAGGCTTCAGTTTTTATCTATCACTTCACCGGTGAAAGGAAACCTGAGCATTTTCAAAGAGAAATGTAAATTTCGATGAAGTTTTTCGACAGAGAGTGTAACTTGAGAACCCAAATCAACGGTCCAACCACATTTTATCTAGACTTTCTTTGTATAGCGTTTAATTTGTAGACATCAGATGGACTTAGAAAAAAAAAATCGTAATAGAGAGAATGGAAGGGAAAATATTACCATCGTTGTAAAGAATTTCGTAATAGAGATAACAGCTTTACCTTAATCTGAGGCGAAATTAAGCCAGGATTATGAAACAATATCGTAATAGAATTATCGTTATAGATGATATCATTGAAGTGAGATTATGCTGTCTTACTATTTGTATTTGAATAAGTGTATTTTTTGCTATTTCATGCAAATATGTTTTGTAAATTTTTTAATTTATTAATTATTTTTATTTCTTGGTATCCATTCATGTTTGAGTCTCAGACTCAAAACTTTAGAAGAGTTCCTTACAACGTGCGATCTTCATTCTAATTACATCTTCCCTTCTGATAAAATAGTCAATAATTTTTAAAATACAATTGAAGTTACTTAAGAGCAAGATAAAATATTTTATTAATCCTCAAAGAGTAGATAAGGTCGCTTTCTCTCGAGTCCCATTTAACTCAACAATCCTAGATTATGATTTAAATATGAAATTATAGTTTACCAAATCACTTATTCTGATTGACTTTGTACAATGACTTGTGGCCGTGGTAGCCAAGTGGTCATGGTTGCGGACTCGCTGTCGGTGGTTTTCGTCTAGCCGTGGATTCGAGTCTTGATGCCACAAGAGACCCATCTTATTGCCGAGACTGTTGCACGTTAAATCTGTCGAGGCTCAAAGTCCTCTCGTTGGTGTAGTGTGGCAGTTAGGAGAAGAGGTGCCAGCTGAGGTGTCGTCCTCGTCACTTGACCGAGATTCAAAATTACGAGGTCTGTCCCCAATAGCCATCGTGTGCTTCCAGTGGGACAATTGAACAAAGATTTAAAATTACTTCTACCAGAAAGACTAATTACGATGTTTCAATTTAATCTACTAATAACTAACAGCTTGACGTTAGCCTCTATCTGCTCCCATTTCCTTCAGTTCTATTACATTTATATATCATTATCCTCCAATTAAATTTAGTTCATTTCTAACTTCATCTAATTTACCTAATCACGTTTCATTTGGGTTAGGAAGAAATTGTAATTTCATGCAATTATATTTACCATAAAGTCCCCGAGGTTAGGGAATAGAAAATCGCGAGTAATTCAAAGTCACATCCTGACTTTTGAATTACATTGCCTTACACTACTACGTTGTGGAATCATACTTCATGACCCTATTACGTTGTGGAATCGTATTTCGCGACCTATAACTTAGTGGAATGATATTCCACTGTCATATTACTTGGAGGAAATGCGTTTCACTACCCTATTTCTTAAATTATGTTCAATGTGACTCTATTATTTTAGTAAATTATTTTAAAGAGTACTGTATTTTATTATTAAGTTATTTATTTCTATCAGATTACTTAAATAATTAGTTTAAAACTTAGGAATATAACCAAAATACATTTAAAATATCCATACAAATTTTTCAATTTATATTATTGTTCTGTAAAAATGAAACTTTCGTTGTGACCTTTTTATGCGCTCATTCTATGAATATTGTGTCATATTCATAAAACTTTTGTTATTGCCTTTGGAAAATTTTCATTACTGTGAAAGATATTAACTTGTAATTGGTAGTGTTTCCCTTTCTCTGCAATATAGACAACAAAGCATCATTATTTCTTTAATGATTCAATAACAAAACCTTCTATCTGGAAGTTTTTCACGTGGCGTTACGTTGCGCTATTATCAAAAATAATTCAATACGAACTCCTTCTCACTTGAAGGTTTTCACAAATTAGAGCGGTGCGTGGCGTTCTGAAAAAAAAATTTAAAAAGAAAACACTTTCCATCCGAAAGGTTTTTACATATCAGTGAGGACGTTGCTTTTACATCATTTTTTTCCCCTGAGGTTTCATGGAAGGTCAACCCGTAGTGTAATATATGTAGAGCTGGGGGGGGGGGTAGATATACTTGACAGGTCTCACCTCAAATAATAGCCAATTCACAGGGGATTAAAGCCCGAGAGAGTTATGTTCCCCGACAAAAATAGTCGGTTTGGTTTGTTTCTCGAAGGACATATAGACACCTCCTCCCTATAGACTCCTCCTCTCTATAAACGGTAACCCTTGTTTGCCGCAAAAGAATCGCGCCAATTGCAGTAATTCATCGCCAACAGTAGCTAGACACTACATTATTATCACACATTATCTTTAATATCTATACTCTACAACAAATTCCAATGTACACTTCAATGTTTTTAAAATATCTTTGGTAAGAGTAGGGATTTAATATAAACATGTTGTGTATTTTATATTTGAATCGGCAGCAAAAAAGTGTGTCACTTTAATTTACAGATAAAACATTTTATACAGATGAAGCATATTATATAGTTTAAAAGCTATTTTTTTTTTGAAAAAAAAAAAGAGCTTTGTTCTTAATCAAACTTAAGTACAATAGTTTGTGTGTTAGAGTTGATAATTATATATAACTACGGCATCACTTCAAATTCAAATAATTACTTAATCTTCTTTCAAAATATTTCTTTTGATATCAGAAAAGGTTTTCAACAAAATGAAAGGAAAATTTATTTGCTAGGTAATAAAATAATCAATTATTTAATATTATATTTGGGCCATATATATATATGTGTGTGTGTGTGTGTGTGTAATATATATATAAATATAACTCAGTATATTAAACATTTTTTGTTCCTGTAAAATTCTCAACAGTGAAAAAAAGCAACTAGAAAAAAAATATATAATTTATAGCCCTTATTTTCATAAGAACGGAGAAGATATGGAAAGGGAAACGAAAAATATTATTGCAGCAATATATCTTCAAATTCTTTTAAGATATCCAACCAAAAGTATATTATGTGAACCTTTCAAGGAAAGATATAAATATAGAGAGTATTGACGAAACGTGAATTAATGACTGAAATTTTTTGTATCATAACTTTTATTAAAACGTTTAGAAGCTCATAAAAATTGCATGTGGGTATTTTAGTATGAAAATAAAATTCAAAAGAGACATTTTATCTCTGTAGAGACTTTAAATTTATAACTCGATAACTAAAACACTAATCTTAAGCTAATTGCTGAAATGTGTCGTTTCCAATAATTTGATATATTTCCCTCGGAATAAAAAAAAATATTGTGACAGAGTTCAGAATCAGTTTTATACCACTTGTCTTTAGTCGAAGATTTCAGATATGCGTTTCGAAAAAAATGTCTTCTATTATAAACACTTTGGTCTTGATGAATCTCGCAGCAATTTTTACGCCGGTATAAGATTTGTCTTCCTAGCTAGTCAGTTCTAAATTTAAATATTATTGACCTTAGACTATATTTACTTTTAACGAGTTCTGTCTCAATAAATTCCTTTTTTCTCCTGCCAGTAATGTTGCACTTGACAAAATACAGTCGTTAAAAATATCCTTGTATGCCTTTGAAATTTATCTTATTGAAAATATTCTAGAGAGTCAATACCGTCAAAAGAAAATAATTCTCGCGTCATTACACCTATATAATTTCTTGATTGACTATTTAAAAGGAAAATTCTCATTCTGAGATCTGGCCAGTAAAAATTCCCCTTGTAAGGGTGGCCGAGGTAGCCTAGTGGTTAAGAGATCGTGCTGCGGTTTTCGTTGAGTCATTGGTTCGAGCCTTAATCCCACTAAAGACCATCCGTGTAATCTGTCGGGGCCCAAAGTCCTCCCTAAACGTGGTGTGGAAGTTAGGAGAGGGGGTGCCAGCTCAGGTGTCGTCCTCGTCACTTGACAAAATTTCAAAATTACGAGGTCCGTCATCAATAGTCCTCGTGTTGCTTCAAGTGCGACGTTAATAAAACCAAACCATCCTCTTGTAGGGACTTGACTTTTCCATCAAACAATAAATAAACTGCAACCATTTGTTTTCTCAAATCAACACTCCTTGCTAACAATGAGGTTTATTTCTGATCGTTAACATCTTTGCTGGATGTTCGAAACTATCAGATTGTTACGTACTATAGCAGATGATTTTCTCGTTGACATTTAATCCATGTTTCCAAAATCTTTCAGTAGTTGAATATGCTATAGATTGAATTCTTAAAGCATTTCCCCCTCTTATAATGACAAAAATTGAAATCTTCCTGTGGTATTTTTTACGAGATGTTAATCTTAAAGATAAATCTGTTCGCACCTAATTTTGCTAGCACCTTCAAAGAAGTAATCCTAAAATAGATCACTTGTTAAAAAAAATAACTACAAATTCAAAAACCACATTAAGAATTTATTTAGAATTAAATATTTCAAGCTATTCATTTTTATTAGCTGACTGAACCTTTAAGAATGTTTATTAACAATACAACTTAAGTTACTTAAAACTTATTAACAATAAAACAAGGATGACCACCCTAGTTCTAAGTGGCTCTTTTGGACCTAATACATACTATATCCTCCTAAGTATTGTACTGATTTGAATACTTTTTTTAGCCTCCTAAGGGGTTATTGTTTTAGTTCGATCATTTTTGGCGTACTAGATCACTTTTCAATTTTTTGTTTCGTTTGCTTCAATTTTAATTAAATTTAGCTTAAATATATTCAATTTTATTGTTTATCTTAATTTTAATTACATTTAGCTCAAATACATTCAATTTTATCGTTTTCTTTAATTTTAATTACACGTAGCTGATATAATATTCAATTTAATAATTAATCGTTTATCTCTAATTTTATTTTCATTTAGCTTAAATATATTCAATTTAATAATTTATCGTTTCCTTTAATTTTGATATCGGAAAAGTTTACTACTGTCGATTTCTAGGTATTTCATCGTTTACTTTAATTCTTATATTTAACAGAGTAATTTAATAATGATTATTAAAAAAAAGCGCACCTCGGGTAGCTAAATATGTTCGAATTATATTTAAAAACCAACGTTTTTAAAACCAACGTTTTTATATAGTGGCAAAGTTTATTAGAGAAAATTATTGAAATATTAGTTAAAACTGTTAGTTATTTTTAACTTTAAAATTCACTTAAAAAGAGACATTTGTGACAGTATTAAAAAATTCATAATACTCATAAAATCAAAACATGCATTTGAAAGTTTGTAAGTCATTCTATTAAAAAAAAATGGGAAGCAGAATTCAGAAAAAATTATTGTGATAAGACATGACGCCAAATATTGGAAACTTTCTTTCTTGCGAATGATTACTGACTAAAAGTCAGCAACCCTTACTATCTCGGAGATTGTAAAGGGGAGATAGTATCTCCCCTTTGCGAGTACAAAAGGTTTACGATAACCTCATGCGGTGTGGGGAGTGCCCGGTACTCCCAGAGGGGTAAAGAAATTTTCCCCTCAATCCTAAAAGCGCCTAGAGGAAAGAATATTTTGACTTATTAAAATTATTGAAAATTAGTTAAAACTTGTCGCAAACGTGTAAATATTGCATTGTTAGGCGAATACGAACGATTCCCAAAATTTCAAAGCTCTAGCTTGATGGGAAGTTGGTTAAATTAACGATCGAAAATTTGATGACACACACACACACACACACACACACACACACCAAGTGAAATTCAGAAAAACGTTGTAAAA
Source organism: Nephila pilipes (assembly GCA_019974015.1). Lineage (NCBI taxonomy): Eukaryota > Metazoa > Arthropoda > Arachnida > Araneae > Nephilidae > Nephila > Nephila pilipes. The sequence continues at coordinate 6,086 of BMAW01100102.1, read as the reverse complement.
TAATTATGTTAATGCTATAATTCGAACTTATGTTTGCAAAACTTTACATAGAACTTATTTAAATGTGTTTTTTCCCCCTTTCATACCATATTTATCTGTCTAATTAAGAAAAACGTGTTCTTTTTGTGTACAGAATTTTTTGCAATGAGCCTTGGCTCATTTTATAGGTTATATTGTTTAATGTGGGTTTTCATTAATTCGGAAGATCTGGAACCCCAATTAGTTCAGATTAATAAGCTTCTATTATAAATTCCAAATACTTGCCCATTATTCATATGAAAGTAATAAACTTTTGTATGTAATAATAACTCAATAGCTTTAATTCAGCAGAAATACAAATTAAAAGTAGATTTTTTTTTCCTCCTTTGCATTCAGGAGTAATAGATGCAGGGAAAGTTAGAATTTGCAAAAAAACCTTATGCAAATGAGCTTTAATTAATTTCTATCATAAATAAACTCCCTTTCAACAATAGTTCTTTTCTTCTTTTTTTTCCCATTAAAAATTGTAGATTTCTAACATTGCTAACCTCGGAATGAAAGCTCCTGTTATTTGTACCTTTCATTGGACATTATTATTAAAATATTTCAAGCAATAACTGCAAATTTAAAATGAATTAAAACTTTTTAGTAAAGTTTAGATAATTTCCAAGCACAGACAGATGAAATTTCTAATTCTTTTCAGACTATGAAATTATTCATTTTGGAGAAATCACTATGTGACAAAAGACCTTTTGCAACCGATGTCTAACTGAGGTGAAATACTTCCATATATTAATCAGAAGTTACATTCTAAGGAAATTAAAATATACTACTACTTTTAAATATGATTATACTGATGTGTGTACTTGAAATGTATTTATACTCACTGTATTAAAAAAAAAATATTTATATTTTATTTGATTAAAAATATGCCCCCCCCCAATACTCATTTTTTTTCTCTACACAGTTAAGTAGAATACTGCTCTTCGATACAACAGAAAATAAAGAATGTAATGATAATTTAAATTTTCAAGAGGGGTTAAAACGATCCTAACTGAAAGTATCAAATATTAGAACTGAGCCTTCAACTTTATGAAGTACTGCAGAGGTATTCAACCTTTTAAACTTTAGAGAACCCTTTGAGCTTACCATTTTCTTGAAGGAACCTTTTTAACAAACAGAAGGAGGAAAAAAAGATATCAATGCTTTATCATACTCAAATTTACAAAATTATTATTCCATCTCTATTTCATCATACTAGAAAGGTCTTAGTAAGATAATAAATGGAAAGGTTGCTAATGGCGTTTTTTGTTTTTCTAAAATATATTCTATGGATGATAAACCAAAGCAATAATATTTTAAATTATAACAAATTATTGAAAAAATATTTTTTTTTAATTACTTGCCTATGATTGTTTTTATTGCAAATAATTTTTGCGGAATAATTGTTGAAATCTGCATCCTAATGTCATCTTCAGCATCCAATCTGTTTCTGTATTTTGTTTTTGTCGCAGCGTACAGAGAGAAAGAATTTTCGCATATATAGGTTGAAGCATATGATATAGATGTTTCACTACTCTTTTGGAAATTTCAGGATATTCCGTTTTAATATTAATCCAAAAATGTATGATATCAACTCGATCATCATTTGAATGCTGCTGAAATTCATAGATATTTAAAGAGACGTAAATTACGTAAAACTGAATCCCTTTTCGAATATTTTATGACTATTAGAATGCTCGTAAGTACTTCCTAAGATTAATCTTCATTATTTCATTATTGTATAAATGACATTCAGGATACCCATTCAAATAAAGCTATTTTAAACAGTGTTAAATTTATTCCAACTTCGTAATCATGAAAAAAATAGTCAATGATAGTAAACAAAAAAAAAACCTTTCCTTACACAAACCATCGTGTTTCCCCTGACATGAGTCGAGGACGCGGTATGAACACAAAATATACGCAGGGATGTCTTAAGGCATAGGGCAACTGGGCCCGGGCCTCGTCTCGTTCTCTACTCGGCTGCCTCAATAAGATCATGATCAAAATAATTTTAATCGTCAAATGTTATTCCCGGACATGACTGGTTGCAGACAGTTACTTTTATATTAAATATATCTATTTACAACGTTTGCTGAGAATCAGGGAAAATATTAATTTTATTTCTAAAGAGAGAGATATCCAAATTATATTGATAAAAGTGCTGCTGTGGAAAGGACAGTCACAGACACTCCTTCCAGCGACCTTTTATGCATTTGCATACATGAATTAAGGATCATTCATGAATGGACAAGAGATACACTTCGAGTGATTCCGAAAATAAGAATCGACGAAAGGTTCCTCTACTGGGAGGGGGGAAGGGGCATTACTTTGTGCGGACGAAATACTCATACAATACTGGTCATTTGGAGCAGAAGTAAATAGTTTTCTTATAAAAGAGAAATTACCAGCTTTATTTTTCTTAATTTTCATTATTTCGCTTGATTTCAAATTGGTAACTTCTTAGATGCTTTTAATTTTTTCAATTTTTTTCCATTTTCTTACATTTATGTTTTGACAGCTATCATGAACTTTGAAAATGACGTCATAGGGTAATAAACATTTCCTCTACACAGGCGGTGCGACTGTGTCCTCACGCACAATTGGCTCACGATTCTTCCCCTATCTCCCACCCCTTTCAAAACTAGAGAAAGCGAGCGTAATTTGATCTGTGTCGTCCTTTTACACGTCCTTAGTAGGGGGGGGGGGTAAGGAATCCTTAGAACATATTCGAGCAAATAGGCCGCTCCGCGGCCTTCAAGCTCAGATCTGTAGAAACTTGGCTGTGACTGGATTTTAGTACTTTCTGACTTGAAGATCAGAGCTACGGAATTTAAAAGGATTTCTTTCCTTCGTGTTGTTCAAGTATTTGCAAGCTATCCCAAACAGGTAAGAAACCAGCTTTTTCGCTGATTCAAAAATATTCATTCTTCACTTTCGATAACCTTTTTATTTTTTTTACTGCTTTTTTTTTCACATCTTTTAATTTCAAAAAATCCGTTTCTACTATTTCATGTTTTTAAAAAAATTGTATCGCTTGATTTATAAAAGATCGACAATGCTAGAGGAATATTTTCATCGCATACTGAATAGGAAATATTCTAAATTTTGTACTCACTGATTAATTATATAAAAATGAATTTTTATATAATAAAAAGTCCTATGCAAAGTGTTACAAGGAACAGATTTAGCCACCCAAGATGCGTTTTTTTTAATTCTTTTTTGTAATTATTATTAAATTACTCAATTAAATATAAGAATTAAAGTAAACGACGAAATATCGAGAAATGGGCAATTGTAAGCTTTACCAATATTAAAATTAAAGGAAGTTTTAATTTAGTTTTTTTTTTTATTAATGTTGCACTAGAAGCAACACGAGAGCTATTGTGGACGGACCTCGTAATTTTGAACCACGGTCAAGTGACGAGGATGACACCTGAGCTGGCACCCTCCTCTCCTAACATCCACACCACATCCACAATTTATATCAAGGCACTTGCTTTTATTAGGAGTTTGATTTTTATAACGAAAAAACACAGATTGTAATATATACTTATTTTATGTTTCTATAGCTCTCGTGTTGCTTCTAGTGAGAAGTTAATAAAACCTAAACAAAAATAAACAAATTATACATATATATATAATCATTACCTTAACTCAATTTTTGTTTTTAGTGAAACAATTTTATATAACAGGGGTATTGAACCTTTTACGCTTGAGGAACCCTTTGAGCTTACCGTTTTCTTGAAGGAACCTCTTGATCAAAGTGCGGGAAAAAAATAGGATATCAAACCTTTAACCTACTCAAATTAATAAAATTATTACTGCATCTTTTTTTTCCCATCGCAACACAAACTTCTTAATAAGATAATGAAGGGAAAGGTAGCTAATGGTGTTTTTTGTTTTCCTAAAATGTATTCTATGAATAAATAAAAACAACAATATTTTAAATTAAACAAATTCATAAAAAAGAATATTCTTAATGACAGTGATTGTTTTTTTTATTTCAAAGTATTTTAACGTCTGGAATAATTGATGAAATCTGCAACCTAATGTCCTGTTCAGCAACCAATATGTTTCTGCATTTTGTTTTTGTCGCAGCGTACTAAGAGAAAACGTTTTCGCTTACATAGGTTGAAACAAATGACATTAGATGTTTCACAACTGTTTTGGCAATTTCAGGATATTCTTCTTTTATATCAATCCAAAAATGCATAATATGAACTTGACTAAATTTTAATTTCATTTGAGTGCTGGTCAATGTATCCATTTGAGAAATACTGACTGAGCCAAAGAATGGACACTGATATGTGACCTAATATGCCTGGATTAATGCATTTGAAGCACGTGACTCTTATGAAATTTAAGATTTTGTTTTATCCAAAAAAATATTTATTTATACTTATTTTTTTATAAGCAAACTGCAATTAAGAATTCAAACTTGTATAAAAATTAAAATTTTACTAAAATTTTGGTGCTTTGATTAAGAAAATAATGATCACTTGCGGAACCTCTGTCAAAGTTCCAAGGAACCCAGATTGAAGACCTCTGATCTATAACAAAGGCTTACAAAAATTAAGGAAATGATAATTTTAATTTGTACAGGTAATCACGTTACAGTATCATTAACATCCCATGTATGCATCAATATTTAATTAATCATATTTTTCTAAAAATATAGTGCTTTTTAATAGAAAAAAAAAATAAGACATAAAATATGGTAACTAATTTTATGAACTTTAAGTGAAAGCAATATTCTAAGATACTTCATATAATCTTAATCTACGTTTATGTTCAAAAAATAATTAAATTAACCTTAAATTTTAAATTTATCTCAATCAAGAGACTACCCACACAATCTCATCGTAATAGAAATTTGTCGATTATTCTCGACTTTTAATTATGTAAAATAATGTAGTTGGGGGGAAAATGTACACTTATGGATACTCTATTTTTAATTATAAGAAGAGAATAACATTTTAGATATGAAATTAACACGATATTCATTAGAATCACTCAATAAAAACAAGTACTTGTTCCGTGTTAGGATTATTTCTAAAGAATCTAAGTTATTTATTTATGTTTGGGCATTGAGACTAAAAAAATCAATCACTGGAAAAGAGGAGACAAGAAAGATAAAATATCAATAATCATATCTACCATAGTAAAAATGCAATTAGTCTTTCGTATATATAGTTTGGTGAAATCTCGTTTTCCTGTCTTCATGAAACGTCCTTTTTTTTATTTTTATTTTAGAGGGACAATTCAATAAAAATTAAAAAGTTTTATGCAAAGTTTTGCAAAGAACAGATTTAGCCAAATAAAGTGGATCCACATAAAATAATATCCCCTTTGGTGGCTATTAATAGTAAATCAATATTAAAATAATTTGACCACAAAGCCAAACTAAAAATATGTAGTTTGAAATTCTGGAGGCAAAAAAAAAAAAAATAAAAAAAGGTGGGGGATAAAGGCTACTTCAATGTTTAAAATTCTAATTAAGTTTATTTTCAGTCCTTCCTTGATTCCATTTACATATGATTTAAGGTAATACATAAACAGATAAGTAAATAAAATACTAAATTTTTATATTTGTTTCGCTGCAATCCAATAAAAGGAATTGGGGGAAATTTATGACAATATATTTTTGGAAATTGAGTTCATTAGAGGTGAAAGCAAGTATCAGACACATATTGCATATATTTTATTTCAATCCAATAAAAAGTTGAGAAATTTATTATGACGTATTTTTGAAAATTAAGTTCGTTACTAATGAAAGCAGACACAAGATAGAAAAAAACAAGATAAATTTTTGAAAAGTGGTCAAATACGACATTTATAGGGTATAGAAAACAATAGTCCTTGGGTGGCTAATATTTATTTTCAGAGTTTCATTCATATAATAAGCATTTAATAATTTTCATTCTACATTAGTTATTAGACTAAAGAGAGGGGGGAAAGCTAATTCGAGGTCGAAATCTTAAAACAAAATTTGTAAGGATTGAATATTTATTAGTGTCGCAATTGGAAGAAACATGAGAGCTATTTATTGTTTTTTTAAATTT
>BMAW01100093.1:0-12394 GCA_019974015.1 Nephila pilipes | reverse complement strand
AAAAAAAACGACCGCACAGTCTCGGGACTTATTGATCCATGTGTTATATATATAAAAAATATATTCCGTATGGTGTCGGTCATATCATATTTGGTGATAAAGTAGCCATAAATCACATAACCGATGGATAAGAGTAGATTAACGGATGAAAATCACATTTTGGATAAGACTTCCGTAAAATTCGTTCTTAGTGAGCGTCTACATCACAAAATGAGTAACTGTGCTAAATTTCAAGTCAATCGGTTGTATCATCTTAGAGATCTCGTGATGAATCAGTCAGTTGTATTTCGCTTATAATATATGCATAGATAGTAGCAGCGGGAGTTTTTGTAAAAAAATATTTGAATCACTTCACTTATTTAATGAGTTAATAACAAGAAAAAAAAATTTAAATTTTATGTAAGAAAAACATATAAAACTTCGTAGAAATATGTTACATACTTTTTACAAAATTACATTGGTGATTTTATTAAGACAATTACTTATAACTAATCAATAAAATAAATAATGTTTTGAAAATACATATATTAATTAATTAAAATTAATATGGAAAATATTTGTTTATCTGGGTTCATTTTTGACTGATTTTCAAAAGTGAAGCTGAATGAATTAGATATATGTCATGTTACGTTAAGGTATATCATAATTTATGGTTATTCTTCAGTGACGAATTTCTAAATGAGACTCTTCCTCTTTGATTTGTTTGAAAATAAACAATGTGAAACATTTTATGTTTTTCTGAAGATATTTAAAGAATTTTAATGAACCTCAATAAAATTATTTATTTACAAATTATTCTATAAATTAAAATAATTTGTACTATGTCTTTTTTTTCAAATATATTTGCACAGTAAATCAACTTGTAAGATTAAATAATGTCATGTTGTAGAAACACATTAAAATTTTATTGAAGAGTTTATTAAGATTTTATGAAGTCTGTCGAAGCTTCTCTATTTAATATTTTGAATAAAAATTAATTATCTTTCAATTATTCACATTATCAATATCTGTAATTTTATAGTTCCACTTATATGCCAAATATTTTAAATAATTCTTAATAAACCACACTACTAAATTTTCTATGATCACATTTAAGCCTCGTATTATGATTTAACGTTGTATTAATCCAATAACACAGGTTTGTCTATAAAAAACTTCAATAGATTCATTTTATATTTTCCTACTTCAATATTCCATCAGGTAAAGTTAAAGTTTCTTTTTATAAATTTACAGGTATTATATAAAACGTCTTTTTAGTTTTATTTTGCATAAAATTTCTATTTAACTTAGAAAACAGAATTCTTTTTTTTTATTTAAAAAATCAATAAAAACATTACTTCGCACATTAATTTTGTTAATCGTAGTGGGACTCGACATCAAACGAAAAAAAAAAAAAATGGTAGAATGGTGAAGAAAAAGAAGAAGTAGAAGGTGAGTAAAGTAGGTTTAGCGTTTGGAAAAAAAAAGTCAGACGATCTTGTCGAAACTAGTTTAATTAGGTTTAACGAATATTTCGGGAAAAAACTGGATAGATTGAGCATGAAGAATAAGTATAAGCAGAAATTCTGTTTGATTGGTTCATGTTTCAACAGCATAGATAATTTCAGTTTCTTGCTTTTTAAGTAACGCCACAGTCAGCTTACATCCAACATTCACATATCACTGTACTCGAGTTTTTATTTCCAGATTATAGCTCCAAGAGGTTGTATTACCTATCAGGATAGCTTTTATCTTAATTTGTGGTGAACACACGATATAAAGTAAACAAAGAAATAAATAATTTTGTAAATAAAGTTTATTTTGCTTACTTCAGGTTGAATTTTGAGGATCAAAATTCAACTCAACGGCTGCTCATGAAGTATGCAGAAGATGTGAGGAAGATCTTCTTTTGAAGTTCAAGCATAAGAGAAATTCATTATATACGTTTTGCATTCTTATGATACAGCATGGACAAAGAAACAACACTACCAACTGCTATTTCTGGTTGGTAAATGTAAAAAAAAAATTAATACAAAAAAAATAATATGAAAATATATTATCATAATATTTACTCAGTTACTCGTCCAGTATCCTATAGTTCTGATATACCAATTCCACAATCATTTTCTATTTTAGGCGATATCCTGATATGTCAAATGCTAAAGACGCATTACTTTTGATGGACGAATCTAGCTCAGAGTTTTTTCTCTTGACGAAGGACTTCAACATTTTTCTCAGTGTGAACGCAATGATCTAGTTAGAGATTTAGGCCATTCCAAAGATGCAGTCAAAGTGCTAGGAATGAAGCTAAAAAACCAAAACCTGTTATCGCCTGAATCTTATTTTCATGGTACACTCATCAAGAGAAAGAATTTAGAATTTACTTAATTTTTTTTTACAAAGAGGAATTCTCTCTCTCTCTCTCTCTTTGGTAATGTTCAAGTGCTTATGAGAGATTCCCTGAATGTTTTCATATTCGAGAGGTCTCTATTCATTTATTCATCCATGTCTGGCCTCAAGCAGTCTTGCTGCTTAATGGAAATGCATTTCCATCTTTTCTCAAGGAACACTCCGTGCATCTGCAAGAAAATTAAAATGATTTGGTTAAGATTCCTGAGATAATCAAATATCAAGAGACCAATGTATGATTTGGAATGGAAATGAAAACAGAAAACATGTTTTAGGTACAGCAGCACACTATACAAAATATCTCTGCTTTATATGCTGGTGGGACATTAAAGCCAGAGAAATGTAACAAACCAAAATATCGAGTCACATCAGACCCCGGCGAAAACAATGTCATGAATAACACCTTAATTCTACGAGAGGAATTTTATTACCACATCTCCACATCAACCTGGGTTTCAGGAAACAGTTGTCAAATTCTTGGTAAAGGATTGGAAATGTTTCAGATAATATGTTCCTAGTTTCCTAAAAATGTCTGAAGTCAATTTGAACGAGGCAGTGGTTACTGGCCCCGATTTATGAAAACTTTTATGTGATCCCTTATTTATGGAAACTATACGAGGAAAGGAAAAAGATTGACATGACACTAGCAAGAACGTAGATCACATGCCTTTGGAGAATACTAAAGACCAGGACTACAAAATCAAGGTTGCAAGATGAGTTTATAAGTTCATTTCCTACTCAATCCCATGTTGACTATTTTCCTGAACACTTAAAAGTATATTGGGAAGAGCTGGAAGTATGATTTTACCTGGATGCCTGTGATATTGAGAGATTATTCTTAAGGGGACTTAGTACCTATCGAAATCAAAAGTAGAACATTTTGACAAACTTTTTTCGACTCTTCATAATCAGCAATTTTTGCTCATTTCAATATGAAGCCTTGCCAGTTTGTGTAATAAAGTGCATAGTTTACAATATTGGGTCAAGTTTTGCTATTAAATTAATAGATTTCCTTATACAACATGAAATATGAGGACAAAAAATTAAAATATAAATTAGCTTACCTTACGTTACCCACAAGATAACATTTGAAAGATGTACAGTAGAACCATAATTCTTATACCAAATTAAAGTTAAATAATACCCTTATTCTGTGAATCTTATATTTTAAATTTATCTTACATTGAAAAAATTGAAAAATTCAAAAATTATCACGTTTGTATTTAGTAACTTTTTTTTTTATGTATCATGTTATAAAATAAAATCTAATCATTCTATTAACAAAATTGAGGTTCACAGAATAAAGATCTACAAGTACAACAGTCATGTAAAATGTTAAAGCTCTGCATGCAAATTTTCTTTTTAATCCTGTGGGAAAGTGTGAAAATAGCAAACTGAGAAAAAGAGGTTTGTTTACATTACATTACATGGAACAAGCCACTTTAGACACTGACATTTTTTGTTGCACAGGGCGTAATAATGGTCGGATTTTGACGCGGTTTTCTTTAAAATGCTCCTAACATTCAACACTATTTTTTGAAAACAAATTTGAAAAATTGAATTTTTGAAGGTGCAAAGGTACTAAGTCCCCTTAAGTGATATGAAATCAATATGCTAACAAATTACAGTTGGATGCTCAAGCCAGAAACTAAAATTGGAATACAAAAGAAGGAAAGAAGTATCAAAGTGAAGAAGGAAATGTTTCATAAGAAAATTAAGTGTATATAAAATTGTGAGTACATAACACAAAAAATTATCTAATTAAATATAAAAATTAATATAATTAGTTCATTACCAACAAATAGTGATTTTTTGAAAAAAATTTACTATAGATTTTTTTTATCTTACAAACTGTTTGCCAAAACACTGCTCATAATTTAAGGTAATGGAGATCATGTTTTGATTCAGCGTCGTTTCAGACTTATAATTCTACAAAAATATCTCACGAAGCTAAATAGAATAATATAATTATTTACCTTTCCTCAAAATATAATTTCACATCTTTTACTTATTTCTATATACTAAATTAAATATTTATTTTCATTCCCAATTAAAATTATGAACTAACCAACCACTCATTTAAGATCAATAAACCAGTAACTTATTTCTCAAGATTTAATTTAGTCTTTCATAATTATGCATATAACAGATCAATAGAAAAGTCCCCGGCCTACCATAGTAAAACAATTTTTTTGGGGAAAATTAGTTTTTTTTATAGCGGCCCTCCATATATTTTATATATAGCGACCCTCCAACTTTTCGATACCATTTTTGTAGTGCGATTTGTCCTTTGCTACAAAATAGGCCTCACTTTCGGCGATCACCTTTTCATTGGACGAAAATTTCTTCCCAGCGAGCATTCTTTTGAGATCTGAGAACAGGAAATAGTCGCTGGGGGGCAGATCTGGAGAATACGGTGGATGAGGAAGCAATTCGAAGCCCAATTCATGGATTTTTGCCATCGTTTTCACTGACTTGTGACACGGTTCATTATCTTGGTGAAGCAGCACTTTCTTTTTCTTCAAATGCGGCCGTTTTTCGGCGATTTCGTCCTTCAAACGGTCCAATGACGCTATGTAATAGTCGCTGTTGATGGTCCTTCCTTTTTCAAGGTAGTCAATGAAAATTATTCCATCCGCATCACAAAATACAGACGCCATAAATTGCCAGCCGACTGTTGCGTTTTCCCACACTTTGGAGCGGGTTCATCGTGTGCAGTCCACTCGGATGACTGTCGATTGGACTTCGGAGTGAAATGATGGAGCCATGCTTCATCCGTTGTCACATATCGACGCAAAAACGCGTGTTTATTACACTTGATCATCTTCAAACACTGCTCCGAATCATCCACTCGTCGTTGTTTTTGGTTAAAAAAGTGCTCGCGTGGCACCTACTTTGCACAGAGCTTTCTCATACCCAATTATTCGTGAATGATATGATGTACACATTCAATTGATATCTTTAGAGTGTCTGCTATTTCATTCAATTTCAATTTACGGTCATTCAAATTCAATGTGTGAATTTTTTTAATGTTTACGTCGGTAACAACCTCTTTTGGGCGTCCACTGCGTTCACCGTCTTCGGTGCTCATTTCACCACGTCTAAACTTAACATACCAATCCTTGATGTTTGATTTTCCTGGTGCAGTGTCCGGATACTCGGCATCAAGCCAAGTTTTTGCTTCAACTGTATTTTTTCCCTTCAAAAAGCAATATTTTATCATCACACGAAATTCCTTTTTATCCATTTTTTTCACAATAACAAAAGTTGCTTCACTCAAAATGCTATAATTCACAAACTAATGATCCGACAGCTGTCAAATTTATACACGCATCTTTTGAGGATTAGGGATAACTAAAAAACATATGGATTTAATTCTAGTAGCGTCATCTATGTGTCAGGCCGGGGACTTTGCAATTGATCTGTTATATACAAGGGGTGTTCTAAAAATGTCAATTTTTGGATTTTCAATTTTTCCAAAATTGTCATTTTTTTTGAAAGAGCATTGGGTACACCAGGGATAAAACACAAACGCCATAAGAATGTATACCCTTTGCTGGTTCAACGTCGGAAGGAAAGTCAGTGGATGATGAATGACGCAAGCGCAGAGCGACGAAAAACAAGAGAGTTGCGACAGCTGAGCAGCATACCCGAAACCTGATTAACAAAGTGGTTGGCAATAGTAAATGCACTTTGATATTCGGTTTGAATGAGTAAGTGGAGCCAGTCATCTTAGAACTCTTACAGACCAAGTAGGGTGAACATATAGGTCAGGTCTTGTAAAATGGTTGGTCGCTGGTGTTGCATGTTTAGTGAAGGAAGGCAAAGTGTGGAGGATGAAGATCAAAGTGGGTGCCATTCCACATCAAATAATTAAAACAACAGTACTAGAATACTGAACATAGTGTTAGCAGATAGGCGCATAACAGTATCAGGCATGGCGACTACACCATGTATTAGTAGTGTTGAGGTCCAAACAAAGAAATACTGGGGAGAACAGGCTAAGATCAATTTCATGAGTCACCGAGTTCTGCCAGAGTTCTTTTTTGAAACTGATTGTACGCTAAGATTAATGTTTCAATGTTAATTGTACCTATTATATATATGTACTCATTTCAGTAAAATGTTTCGCATTTAGAAAGAGTTGCCAGAATAAAACGTAAGTACAAAGTTAATATGAGTAAGTAATTACAAAATCAAAGCAATATGACTATTTACTGGAGGAAAAAATACAAATGAGTGGATCTTTTAGTACCTTGATTGGATACCCCTAGCTTACGGCGAATAACAAACCTCTCCCTTGTACACTAACCCCCAACATTTCTTCGCTGTAAAGTCAAAACGGCCTAGGAGACAAAATTATTCACCGAGCTACCACCCAGTTTCCATCATCTATATAATTCTTCCACTCTCGAACTCTGACAGATGCTCATATCGTCTCCGATGGCTGCGTAATGGTTAAAATTCTTGAGTTAAAAATCGTCCCTCTGCAACCAATTAAATAAAGGCAAACAAGGTTTACTTACTTATTTCATACTCCAAGCAGAAGAAAGTTCAACGCCCTCTGGTGGAATTACGCAATGCATAATCACGCTACATTTCTAACCACTTACATTTCTGCCTCATACGTAGCTTCATGCCAAGTTTCGCAATAATCCCACTTTTACTTCTGGGCGCGCAAATTCTTATGGAAATGAATATATATATTCATGATATCTGTTTCAAACGACCTTAACGGGAAATTCGCAGCACTCGTCTTTAAAAGTTAGGAAATGTGTTTCCGCATCTTTTGGAGTTTCTCATAAAAAGGTTCAGCAATTTTAGACACTTTGTTGTTGTTTGACAATTGTTTGAGCCTGTCTAAGTGAGTTTCTTTATGAAAATTAAAAAAAAGCTCTAGTATTAAGCCGAATTTATATATTTGTTTTTGAAAGGCAATACACCTAGTTACGTAAATAAAGAATGACTTAAACGCAATGTACATGTTCTCTGTACCGTCATTTACCTCCGTTAAAGTTTGAGAAGCTGAATTTAAATATGACAGTAGGAAAATGGGTGACGATGAACGTTCGAGACGTCGAAAAACTGCAACTATTGACTGTAACATCGTTAAAGTTCACTAAATGGTGCAACACGACCATTAAATTAAAGTGAGAGAGTACGCGGAGGCTTCGAATTGGTCCAAATAACGAGTTTGTCACATATTGAATCATTATTTAGGGATAAGAATTCTGTTCACGCTTTGGGTGCTGAGTTTTCTCATGTAAGATTAAGAACGTGTTCTATTGAACATTTCCAACTCTTTGTTGGCACAATTTAAGTACAATAAAAGATTTTGGCACTGTTTAATTACTGCTGATGAAGCTTCGATACACCATTATACGATCGGAACACATATACTGTGGAAACAATGTACTGTGAAGGGCGAATGGGCTCCAAAAAAATCAAAAACTGTTTTTTCTTTCGGTTGGGAAAATGATGTTGAACGGTTTTTGGAACATTTGTGGAGTTATCTAAATCGATTTTCTTAAAATAAGGCAAACCATTACAAGATTATGTTACGCATTATTATCTGACAAGCGCAAGGCAGAAATTGCAGAAAAACGGTAATATTTTCAGAAAAAATAATTTATTTCACTAAGAGAATAAGCAGGCTGACCCCTCAATTATTGGTATGGTGAAATTTTATATAACGGTACTAGAATGATTTATTTTTAATTAATTATTTATTATTCTTTAAACTTTATATCAAGAAATCCGAGAAATAGAAATTTCACTATTTTTTAATTGATCATACTGGAAGTAATCGATTGTTTTCATTGTGTGATTTGATATTAAATATTAGGCAAAGCTAATTATTAATAAAATAGTGTTTATATGAAAAAGTTTTTTAAGTATATTTATTTATAGAATTTGACATCTTTTAGATGTTTTTATTTAATATTCTTTCGACCTTGTTGTGTCAAAAATTATAAAATTATGTGACTATGCCCTTTGATATGTAGAAATACTTTTTGAAATTACTTTATTTCATTCTTTGAATTATTTTCTTAATTATTTGCTCTTTTTAAAAATCTATTTATTATTTTTAGTTTTGATTATTTTTATGAATTTAATTTCATAAATAAATCTTAGTACTTACATAATACATATTAATTGTCCTAATATGTTTCCTTTGAACTAATTTATTTTTTTTTAAATATTAGTTTAGTTAATCTTAAACCATAAATTATTATGTTTATTTTTAGTGTGTACTTTTTTTTTAAAATTTAGACATTATCCAATTTATATATATATATATAATTCAATTTTTTTACGCGTAATTAAAATATATTACATTAATTAGAAATATGTTAATAAATAATCTGAATCATCAAAAAGTAAAAACAATAAGTTAGAATCATTTGAGTACAAAGATATGAACTATACCTTATAAATATACAGATAAAGATAGAAAAATAAGAAAAGTAAATAAAAATAAGTAAGCAAATTTAACCATAAAAGGAAAACCAATTTTTCAAAAGAAATTTCTAAATAAAAATAAATTGAATGAAAAGTTAAATTGGAACCAAAATTATCGGAAAAAAGATCTATAGTCTTACAAAAATAGTAAAACCAACTATTATAGGGAAGCAAAAGAATATAATATGATATATTTAATTTTGTAACAGGTTTCAGACTGTAAAGTTCAGTTATCTTCCAAACTGAATTTATATACTTATTATTATTAATATAATAATTTCTTTAAATCATTTTATTACTGAAATATTACTTTCTACATACAATGATCATATGGGACATGTGAATGCTAACAATAACATCTTTATAATAACAGCTATAGACTAAACTCAAAACAAACAAAATGCGAGAGATTCCAATTCGTTCCACTCATACATTTTCCCTTTCTCTCATTCCATTGTGTTCCATTCGATCTTGCACTTTAACATTCCAAGACTTCTTTCATTGTTCCCTCTAACAGCCTGTTAGTATTTTGTTCGAAATAAATTCTCTGCATCTCAATACACAATGTGAGTAAAGAAATTCGCCACCTGAAAAACCCAGGGTAATAGGAGCAGCTAGATCACGACGCAATCGAAACTTATTGATTTTAGCAACTCCTGTTCCAAACTTTTTGCAATATTGAGTTGCTGCACAATGTTTGATTTCGAGTAAGAATAAAGAAAAATGTATATATGTATATGTACAATCTCTATTTCCTCAGCTATTTGCAGAAAATTCCAGATTACTCTCTTTTTTTACCTGTGACGCTTGAGGTGGAACTCGAGTTGAAGCTCATTTTTCTTACATGGAAAAGTTTGTTATGTTGTTACTTTTATTTCTCGAAGCAATATAAATAATATGTTTTTTTAGAGACTCAGGTTCGAAGTAGTATTATTTTCAAGGCGCAATGCGGTATTGGGTTTTTACAAGAAAGTACGTAAAAGGTTTTGTATTTATTTTGAAAAATAAAAAGAAAAGGAGTTTCTAAAGAAAGATGGAGGTTCTACATTGCATTTTGTACCGTGAATGCATTTTTACCGATTCGAGTTTAACAGCAAAAAGTTCAAAAAATTATTTTGTTTTGCTATTAATTTAAATATAAAATAAAGTTATAGACTTTTCCAATTATTGTATTTTAGCACTGAAAATAATTTAGTTTTAAATAATTTAAGAACATAGGAAAGTAAAACATTATAAAATACAAAACATTAAAGTTATGAATTATTTAATTCGAATGTTATAAAATCCTAATACTGTATATTTTATGTAATTCATTACATATATGTTGATTATAATATTACAAAAATTGAAAAAAATATTTTTATTACCCTTAAATATTATATATCATGGGGTGAAATGCTTTTTTCTACAATTGTGCTTCTTAAAATTTACAAGTTTTCTTAATGCACAATATTTATTGACGAAGCAGGTTGTACATTCATAAAATCATAATAACAATCTGCAAACATTTAAAATAAGAATCTTAATTATTTTATCAAATTATTCAAATGTGTACATATTTTAGGTATCCGAAGTGAAATGGTTTGTGAATACATACCTTCATGCAGCTCTGTTGTGATGAATTTAGATGTAGTATTAAATGCAAAGGCAATGCGGGTCTTATAAAATATTAATATTGATAATTATTTATTTCGAGTTAACAGTATTTATTCGCTTTCATGGATATCAGACTAAATTTGGTAGAATCATTATCAACTTCCTTATACAAGAAAATTAGTTATTCTAAGAACACGAAACTTAATTTTCTTTGATTTATTGGAATTAGCGCAGAAACACTCATCTCGAAAATTTAACTAAGAAAAATTTTACTAAGAAAATCAAAAAAGTTCAATGTACATAACTGCTTAATAACAGATATATACGACGTAAAAATCTTAAAAAATCATTGCAAAGGAATATTTGGATCACTGCTTGTCAAATTTATCTGCTTATTTATAAATTCATAAAAGATTGTGCGAAGCTATTTTAGATTGAGGAATGAATTCCTATATTGTCATATATATCAATTTTTATATTAGTCACTTATCGTTTATTAATACCTTTCGTAATATTTTTCTTTCTCCCATATCCTTGAAATAAATATGCTAAACAATATGGATTTAGTTTTATTAACGTCGCACTAGAAGCAACAAGAGTGCTATTGGCAACGGACCTCGTAATTTTGAACCACGGTCAAGTGACGAGGATGACACTTGAGCTAGCAACCCTCCTCTCCTAACATCCACACCACGCCTACGGGAGAACTTAAGGTCCCGAACAGATTTAACGTGCATCAGCCCCGGCTACACGGTGGGTCTTTGGCGGCCAAGGATCGAACCCGCGATTGATCGAAACCTGCCGGTCGCGCGTCCACGACCTTGACCACTAGGCTACCGCGGCCCGTAAACAATTTGGAATTCAGATTGAAATTAAAATATTGGAATTTATTCTTTTATCTTTTATTTAAAAAATAATTGAAAAAATAGAGTAACTCATATTGAACTGTAATAAATATTTCAAGAGTTTAATACAAAAATCATTTAATGAAAATTAGGAAAAACACACTTCAATAATACATGTCTTTTAAAACTTCTAATTAACTCTATTAGTTCCACTAAGGAAATATTTATTTCTTTAAATGAGCATTTTTCTCTATTTCTTAATATTTTGCATAGTTTTTTTAAAATGCTAAATTAAATAAGAAATTACGCAGTAATTTTACAAATTTTGATTAAATATAAGTTATCAAACCTAAGTAATAAATAAAAAGTTTAATCACTTAAAACTTATAGAATTAAAAATTAAACTAAATTTTATTTTCTTTCAAGAACAAATGCTTTTCAGATTTACAATAATAATTCTATTTTAACTGGTAAAAACCTAGATCGTTCAGTCGATTGAATTATAATGAAAATTATGATTCTCACATATTCACAAGAGGGATTACAGTATAAAATGATTCTTCATTCTTGATCAAAAATATTTACTCTCGTAACTAATAAGAATAGCAACATCCACTCTTTACTTTAGTTATTTGAATAAATATAACTAAAGAAATTAATACAAAAATTGTGATAATGCCAAAAAATATAAACCCAAATCTATGCTTAAATTATAATTATCGAAGTTAGAGACTGAGTAACTGAAGTGGAATATTTTCTATTTATGACCAATCATTTTCCCCTCTGTTATAATCAGTCATTTCTCCACTCTGTCTGCTTAGCGAACAAGTTCATGAAAGAAAGCGAGGAAATACCGTTCCGACCATTCTTTAATCATTTAACGAATTTTCAAAAAGGAACATAAAATAGTAAAATAAGTAGGATTTATTCCTTTTTAGGATAAAAAGCTTAGTGACACCTTTTATTTCCATATAATTTCTTTCTCTTGTTAGATTATATATCAAAACAACAAAACATATAATGTAAATTAAATTCGATTCAAGATGTGCTTTAAAATATGTATGTATGTATGTATGTATGTATGTATGTATGTATGTATGTAT
>BMAW01100090.1:0-26732 GCA_019974015.1 Nephila pilipes | reverse complement strand
TTGACTTTGCCTACCGAGAGTGTGGATTATCATTACGTGTAATTGTCAGTTGCACTGCTAGAAATCCAACCACTGTCCTTTGATTATGGAATCAATGGGATGTTGAGGGTCTTACTGAACGGCTGCAGGTTCTCCTCGTCCTTCATACGCTTGAAGCAGAAGGAAATTAGTAGCCAGTTTCTGTCATTTAAGCGCAGTTCAACTCCATATATAAATGGATGAGGGACATTTTAGCACCCAGATAGATAGATTAGATTAGATTAGATAGGTAGGTAGGTAGGTAGAGAGAGAGAGAGAGAGAGACAGACAGACAGACAGACAGGCAGGCAGGCAGGTTTATCTATTGGAAGGTAAAAACTGAAAATTATTTTAAACTATTAGTTTTAGATAATAATAGAGATTTCTTAAGTGCATGTAATTATTTTTGTTCGGGAACAATTGTAACAGTTATCAGCAATATTTGTAATTTAAATTTACGAACATTTGTTAAATGCTAGATTATTAAAATTGACATATTATGATCAACATATTTACAATTGCTTTAATTATATGTGAGATAATTATTTCAAATCTTGTATCTTTGTTTAGCTATTTTTGTTCTAATAGAATTTTAAAAAAAATATGCTGTTGATTTAACATTATTAATTTTGAATAAAACTCTTCCTATTCAAAATGACTTGATTTAATTCTACTGTATCATAATCTGCTCTTGCACATCTACCAGATACTTTCGCAGTTGACAAAACATAAAATAAAGTTCAAATCGAAATCTCAGTTCAGAAAGAATCACAAACACGGATTCACAGACCACATTTATTTTAGACATGACAACATGAACTAAAAAAAAAGAATAAAAATATATCTACTTCCACTTCTGAGTCACACATCTTGTGAGCTCACGTTATACTAATTATTCATTTTGTTTGCTTTTCTCAACAATTCATCTTTTCTTTCACATTTCACGAACCATCTTCGATATTGAAACGATCTGATATATGTCATGAGAAATAGTGGCTTTTTCAAGTTAATCCTTCCCCGAAAATTTAATTTTTTTTTTCATTTAAAATGATAAACCACAAAATTATTTCAGACATCTATGGTTTTCTTCCTGGTTCTAAGAACTATATACAAATCAAAATGTTATATGAATATCTGCTAAGAAATGTTTTCTACAAAAATAAAAAAAAATGTTAAATATAGCTTTAGATACTATAAATAAAAATTAATTATTATAATAATTACTAATTAATTTGTTTTTATACTAAAAACAATGTATACATGCAACACATAACAAGTAATTAACGGTTATAATTCTTCAAATCACTACATTAAATTTGAAGGAAACATTAGACTTATGTTTGTAATTATTCCTGTAATTTGACAGCTTATGTAGAGTTGTTATTTAGGGTCATTGAAGCTTAAATTAATCTTTTATTTTGTCTGAGAAAGGGGATTTATAGAATTAAAAATTATTTTTCCAGAGTATTTTTTTTTTTTCGTGCTTCCATATTTTTTCGAAGTTGGAAAGAAGTGAAAAGAATAAAGCGATACATATATATGTTTAACTGTTGTAATTTAATTCATTTCTTTAACAAAATGTGAAAATTCAACCAGGCATATAGAGAAAAATGAAACAAATTTTTGTCTTCAATGTTTTCAAATTTCTTTCGAAAAGAGCGGAAGAAAACCTTTTGTAAAAAAATAATAAATTTTACCAGCAGAAGTAAATGTTCCTCCGAATAAGTAAGTAAAATAAAATGCGTTAATATTATAAAAAAAGGAACAAACACGAAATGTTTCATTTATAAAACAGTTTTAACATCAATCAAAAATTATATGTTATAGGATGTTTTGTTCCAAAATAAATCTAGGTGTAATTTAAGGCTTAATTTCTATCTCTTTGTATACCTCAACTTACACATTTCAGAAGTTTTAATATTAAAAATTATTATACAAATAATAAATGCAATGAGTCTGAATGTCTGTGTAAAAAAGAGAGTATGTTTATTATACAGGGTGTCCAGCCTTAATTTGACCCAATAGCTAATTCCCAAACCGTTCGGTTTAGATATACACTTCCAATTTGATAAATGTTTTAAAAAAGGTAAATAATGTTTTTAGATGCTTTTCGAACCAAAAAACCCATTTAGAAAAAAATTACAAAAATTAAATTTTCGTACGGTCCCCAGGTCCTATCACTTATATTTAGGAAAAGATGCATTACACAAAAACAAATAAACACAAAAGGTTTCATTTTATTACGATAAAAACTGGGCCGAGTTATGGAACTTTGAAAATCATATATTTCATCCATTTTCTCGGCCATTTTCAAGAAGCTAGTAAGGGGCCGTCTCCAAAGTGAAATTAATTGGAATCTGCAAGGACACTTTCGCTCTTGGACGTCACTCCTATGTAAATCGTTTTTAAATTTAAAAGTACATACATTACGTTAATAATACAATAATTAAGTACTTAAGAAATATAATTTATTTTGTGTACGTGTAAGACATAGACAAAATAAAATATTTTGGGCGAAGAAAACATTTCAAAAGCAGTTCCAAAAAAATAGACTTGCTGCGGTACTGATCATGGCGAACGCTAAAAATCTGCCCTGCAGTCGCTTGCAATTGCATATAGTCGTATTCTAATATCACGAATTCTAGTACGAGAGAACGAGATATATACAATGAAGAATACTACTAAATGGTACTGTTGTATGGGCAGTGTAATCTAAATAAGAGAGAAGCGGCACGACTTTATGTCATTAAATTTCCCAGGCGAAGACATCCATCTTATTGTACAATTGCCCGTGCTGTTCAACTCTTGTATAAAACTGAAAGTTGTCATAGATGTATTTCCTTGTCTCGTGCGACACCTTCAAGCTTGAGGATACCCGCTGAGGATGTTCTAGGATATGCCCTGGCTCATCCTGAAAGTAGTGTCCGGGATATTAGCAAGGCTTGTTCCTACTCAAAATAGAAGGTATGGAACATATTTCATACATACGGTGCATATCCTTATCGTCCAGTCCTGGCGCAGGAACTAATGCCCGGAGACCAGGAACGTCGTTTTGATTTTTGCAATTTCGTGTTAAACACACTACATAAAAATCCAGATTTTTTGAATGAAGTTTTGTGGTCGGATGAATGCCAGTTCGTGAGGCAAGGCACTAGTAATACACAGAATACGCATTATTGGTCCTTCGAAAACCCACATCTATTACGACCACATCTAAAATCACATCTAATACGCCACCAAGTACGTTGGTCGGTTGTTTAAACTGCAATTCGCATTCAAAGAACAAATCAAAAGTTCCTACCTGTCAGACGGTAGTCATTATCATCAGGTCGAGATGTTGAAGATTGAATAAATCCCCACAGAGTCAAAGAAATAACTCTATTGACATCAATTATTTATAATTTAATTTTAAGATGTCACAACACAACACACCACAACAAACATTAACTATTAGTAAATATCCTAATTCGCAGGCATAACAAATTCTCTAACATAGGTCGCTTTGAACGTCTTCCTTCTCTCCCTTACTCAGAACTAAAACATAACTTTTTATTCTTTTTCACATTTGGCGCCTAGCGCCCTCTATCGTTAGTTTCAACACACTGCCCCCCGAATGACCAAGGGGTTCATTCAAATTTTACAATTAATGACATATTATACAAATAATGTTATTACATCAGTGAAACAATTTTACAAATTTGCAACAATCAACAATTTTACAAATATGAATACAAACAACAAATGACAAAATATACCTGCATACAATTTCCAAACGATAATATTTCTTAAATCTCAATACTTGAACACTGTATACAATTCTGCATACTAAAAATAAAAATCTAGATTAATATACATTTAAAGACAAACAGATTTATTCATTTATTTCGAGATTGTATAACAGTTGTACAGGTTTTTTAAGGACGGATGTATGTGTTTTTACTTCACACGATCTAATCTTACCATCTCTGCCAGGAAATGTAGTAACGATTCTACCTAACTTCCAAAAATGTCCAGGAAGCTTATCGTCATGAATTAATACGATATCATTTTCTTTGAACTCTCTAATTTTACCTGAAGGTTTAGTACAATGTAAGGATCGTAACATTAAAAGGTATTCATTTTTCCATTTAGTCCAAAACATATTAATTAATCTTTCGCGATAATTAAATCTTTTAATTAGCATTTTTCTATTAATCAATTTGGAATCAAAATTAAGCCTGGCAGGAGGTAGGCTATTGACCCTGTGACATAAGAGCAAATGTGCTGGAGTTAGAGGCACAGGTTCATAAATTTCTGAGAAAACATAAGTTTAGTGGTCGTGAGTTAAGTACACTTTCCATTTCAATAATTAGAGTCTCTAATTCTTCTCTAATCAAAGTAGTTTTTCTTAAAGTTTTTCGCAATGCAAGTTTTACTGAACCTATCAGTCGTTCATAAAAACAACCCCACCAAGCAGCTTTTTCAGCTATATAACTCCACTGAATCTTGTGGTGAGCGTAAAAATCTTTAACTGTCGGATGGCTTATAAGAGCCCATAAGTTTTTTAGCTCTAGTTCAGATCGCTTAAAAGTTCGAGCATTGTCTGTCAAAACTTTAGAACACAAACCACGACGAGCAATAAATCTTCTTAATGCCAACAGAAATGTTTCTGTGCTCAAACTGTCAGCGACTTCTAAGTGGACAGCTCTCGTCACTCCACAGGTAAATACCACAATGTAGTGCTTATTTTCACTGTCTTTCGTATAAATTGGTCCTCCGAAGTCAATACCAACCACAGAAAACGGTGGTGATTGTTCTAATCGAATAGCTGGTAAAGGAGCAATAACCTGTATACCTGGTGATGCACTGTATCGCTTACATACTACACATTTTCGCAATATATTTTTTACAGTTTGTCTTCCTCTAATTAGCCAATATTTTTCACGAATTTCCATCAAAATCTCAGAAATTCCACCGTGGAACACTTAGCTGTGAGCGTCCCACACTAACAAATTCACAAATTGATGTTTTGAAGGGATAATAATAGGATGTTTCATCAGGAACGTGAACTTTGATTTTTGAAGTCTTCTACCAACGTGAATTATCTCGTCCTCATCAAGGAAGGGATTCAATTCTAATATCGAAGAAGTATTTGAAATTGGTTTTCTTTGTTTTAAGCAAAACAATTCTTCAGCGAAGACTTCTTTCTGTACCAATTTTATCCATAATTTTTCGTCACCATCGAGTTCTTCAGCACTTAATTCATTAGATCATTTAATACAGCAATACAAAATTGTCAATCTATGATGTTTTAATCAGATGATGTCTGTTCTCTAAACTCAATTATATACAACCCCCTTTTCTGAGCAATTCAGATACTTCAACTTTATGTAAATATTACTCGGTCAGTTATTATCGTAATAAAATGAAACCTTTTGTGTTTACTTTGTTTTTCTGTAATGCATCATTTCCTAAATATAAGTGACAGGACCTGGGGACTGTGTAAAAATTTAATTTTTGTAATTTTTTTGTAAATAGTTTTTTTTTTTTTTTTTTTTGGTTCGAAAAAGCATGTAAAAATATTATTTACATTTTTAAAACATTTTTCAAATTGGAAGTGCATATCTAAGCCGAACGATTCGGGAATTAGCTATTGGATCACATTAAGGCTGAACACCCTGTATATATATGTCAATGGGATTGGGGAGATACAAAAATTATTTTTCAATCTTAAACCCAACTTGTGTAACTCTTTGAGTAATTCTAAATTGTTCGCTTGGTGAACGAGCAAGTACTCCTACCTAGCACACGTTCAGAGTTGACATTCTAGGCGATACAATGTAGTATGTATCAGTTTTTGCGATGATGTTCAGACGATTATATATATATATATATATATATATATATATATATATATATATATATAAGTAAAGAGAGAGAGGGATATTTTATAAAACTTCATCCTGGAATATTAAAGTTCTTCGCAATTGTTACCAATTGCATGGAGATGTTTTTATTCCATTTCTTAGTATCGATTCCACAAAACTGAATTTTTTTTGCCAAATAGAAAAATTCATACAAAACGGAGACATAAAGAATGGTTACGCTGTAATTCTTTTGAGTATTACTGTTAATTGCTTATAATTGGAACTAAACATCTCAAATTAAGAGCTGCAAGAGTTTAAAATTAAACGTATGTAACACATATTAGCTGAGAGATTTTAATTATAGCAACTCTCTTATGTTACAAAAAACATATTTAAAATTTCTGACGTTATGTTCTGGTTAAAGTTTTGCAATAAAAATGAAACTAGAATTTTTACTAATCGAGGTTTAATAAAATACATGTTAATTACAAGGTAACTAAAAAATCTTTTAAGTAACGAAATTTTTCCAAAGATTTCTAAATTCGAATCCTAAAATTTTCTTTTTTAAAAACTTCAATAGCTTTTAAAGTGATAAGAGTATTCAATGCAAGTAGGAAAGTCTCAGCCATAGTGGGAGAAGTGGTGATTTTCAGGTACATTTTAAAATGATTTCAGAGATTAGAAACTCATTTGGGTGTCAAATGGCTGTTTAAGATTTCACATAGTTTCAGAGAAAAAACTGTTTATAAATTTGAATAATTCTACATAGTAGGCAATCGTTTTCTTACTTTCCCTAAGAACTTCAAAAAGACGTACTCATGTTATCCGTCTTGTTTGTTATCTTAAAAGTTACTTGAATAATAGATTAATAATAAGAAATAGAAATCTGATAGAAATATTTTAGAGCTTATTTTAATTCGATTGATTTAGAACATAAGAAAATAAACTGAGTTATAAAAAGCAAAGGGAAGAGGTAATTAGAAGATGGATGTTAAGAGAAAAAAAAATTATTGTAATAATAATAAACAAATCTGTACATATTTAAAAAGTGGCACATAAATAATTACGTACGTACTGAAAGTAATAAAATCATATAACCACCCATGACGCATTAAGAAATTTCAGCTTATAAGAGTCTGCCATATATACTTACGCAATACAATAAACTAAAAAAAAAAAAAAAAAACTCAGAAACTGGTAGATTAAACAACTTTAACTCCGGAATCTTAAACCTAATGCTCTGCTTAAACATGTTAGATATCACACAACCATTCAATAATTATTAAAAAATCATTTATAGATAACAAAGCAAAATATTTTTGAAAAACGTTTATTTTTAAAATAAATCGTCCTGTAAAATAAAAATTAGCAATGGATAATAAATAACGGGTTCCTTACGTATCAGTAATATTCAAGACATTTTATATAGGTTACCAAAAATATGTTCACCAACCAAAAACTATTCTCAAATCCGGAAATAAACATATTTGGAGTAGACCTGATATTTCACTATTAACTTAATAACAATAATTGTACCTTTCGGTTATTATACAAACCTTTCCATAAAAACGTTGGGCACTAATAAGTACAAACTATGAGATTTTGTGAAAAATTGGTCAAGTAGTTTTAGATTCTGTGGCCACAAACCCGAGCACATTACCTGTATTTATATAGATATGTCCAAAACTCTGCAGACTTACAGAGAATCAGTATGTAATAGTGTTCAATCTTTTGTTCCTCAAATATACTAATAACTTTTAACGTGAAAAAAAAAGTAAAGGCAAGCCTTTGCATAATGGAAACTGTTGAAAATCAGATACATAATAAAGGCGAAACATATTGCAAGTTGTTTCCTCTGTAAAATATATGTTTATTCCTAAATCATCATTCGGTTAAGTGCTATTGGCATTAGTGACTGCGAGGGGATTCCATTTAAAAAGAGTACAGAGTTTCTAACGCTAAAAAAGAATTTTTTTCAACGAAGTAGGCTATATTACAGTAAGATCAAATTCATGGGAGTAGAATGCGTGCTTGTTTGTCTGAGTCGGTTAAAAACTTCAGATGTAGTGATTTGTTGAAATGTGATTGCTTCGATACTGAATCCCTACAACTGCGAGTTGAGGAGCATAATCCGATTTCATGGAATTCTAGCGAAATGCAATTCTATAAAACCCAGGTTTTATAGAATTTCTACATAATTCATATTTTTTTACAAATAAAAACTTCTTACTAAAAGGGTGTCATGTACTATGATAATATGTGTAAATGGTGTTTGCTGCAGGAATTTATACGTCCCCACACATTCTACACCGCAAATCAGCACCTGGTCTCAATCGGTTGGGACGTCATCACCCATCCCTCCCGCAGTCCAGATCTGATACCTATAGATTTCCTTTCAGTAATTATCTATCATAAATTAATCTACATTATTATTTTAGCTTCAAAGATTATGACATCACTTCAGGTAATAGAAAAAAGGAGTATTATCAATATTTATTGGATTAAATAAGAAAATTAAATGAACATTTGTATTTTATTAACGAAGTGACGTAGTGCTTTTACCAAACAGACATTTTATTTTTACATCCAGTAAGTGAACGATTAAAAATGGAAACATTTCTAGGTAAACAAACATATTCAAACTCAAAACCTTACATGAAAAAGTACATATAGCATATTTCATACGGAACAGAATAAAAAGGTATAAATTTGTTAAGTACTTTAGGTATTTCATTCAAGACATTTTAAAACCTTAAAGAAGGATCTTTGTACGAGAGAACTCAAAATATTTGGAATAAATATAAATAGTATGAATTTTCAAGCTACACACCTAATTCTTGAACATTTTGCAGGGAGTGTGCATTATCAAAAATTTACTAAACAGAATGTTTATATCATTTAAATCACGGAACGAACTTTTTACTGAAACAAATTTATTCTAATATGTGTGGTAACTGTACATGGCTTCTAAGAAAACGTAAGTTCTTTAGACAAATTAATAAGTCAATATATAACTGTACAAAGATTATATATAAGAGGGGTATTTACCTCATTCTCACTATTCTTATTTAAGCTACAAAATGGGTTTGATTTGTTTTAATTGACTTTGCGCTAGGAGCAACAACACGGCTATTGGCGACGGACATCGTAATTTTGAACCTCAGTCAAGTGACGAGGACACCTGAGCTGGAATTCTCTCTCCTAACGTCACCTTATTACTAACGATGCAAAATGGGGCTCATGACTTTACTTTAAAAGCTGAGAGTCACAAAAATATCCACTCGCATTTAGTTACTATAAAAGTAGTCTCTTCTCACCCAAGAATTTCAATTCCTCTCTGCAGTTGCCGAATTAGGAGAATGCATTCCCTCAACATCACAAGCTCTTCAATGACAATGGCTGATAAGGGTGGAATGAATCAGACCTTGGGAGATGAAATCTCCTAATACTACAAATCCACATGTATTACACGTTAACACTTATGTGAATTGATGTCGTCCAATTTAGAAAAACTTGAACTTGGAAAAATATTAGAATATGTATTTATCAGTAAATATGTATTTCTATCTGGAGTACATATTCTTCGCCAGGGTAATTTTTCAAAAAGAAATGAAAATAAACATTTTAACTAGCAAGTATTAAATACTATCAATTAGGGTCCAATAGAACCATGTGGAGGAAGAAAAATCCGAAAATTCAAATTTTTGTAAAATTTTCAGTCAAATGCAAATGAACATCCTAGAAATAAATAATTTATTAGATATTATATTTAATCATATATGTGAATTAAGTAATAAAGATGTTATATTTTGTCAAAATTAAAATCTTATTATTTGAAAAAGACTTTTATGAAATATGAGAGGACATTATTAAGAAATTTAAAAAGTAATAAATGATAGTTTCAAAACAGAAATTGGAAAATGAAAATTTTTATTTATTCGGAATTAAAGAAAATATTAACGCCGAGTGGAGGAGTTACGATGTCGCTAATAGAGCCTTTAAACAGAATTTATAACATAAGGGCATAATTCATTATATTACTTTTTATGGAAAAGTAGTATACTTATATAATTTTATTAACATAGTTTTCATGAAAAAATTAAATAGTTAATAATGTTATTATTTCTTGGCTCAAAATATGATAATATCTATTAATTAGAAATATAATTGTATATCTCAAGTAGGTCTCAGCATATGAATGATTTTTATATTATTCCATAAATAATTAACCAATCTAAATAACAGGAAGATCTTTCATATATTAAAAAAGCATTTCCATCTGAATAATTAGTTAAGAGGGAGATAGTTTGTTTAATTGATTTTTGAGGAATATGGTCATGATATAAAAACATTCCGCGCACAATAGTCTCATTATACAAGATTGAAAAGACTTTGCTTAATCTCAATTAACTTTTATAAGCCTTTTAATAATTTTTGGAATTCACCGTGAAAAGGAAGTTGGTAGTTTTCCGGTTTTTTTAGTCACCGACTTCCAGATATCTAAAAATTATTATCATTTTGCTACAATAATTTTCTTGCACCAAAATATTTGGATGCTTTGCTTTCTATCTGATACATTACGAAGATGAAAATAATATTTTGGAAGATAGAGAGATAACATTTTAATTGTAAAATGGATCCACGCCCCCAAATTTTATTTTTCAATTCCGTTTTATGTTAAAAAAAAATGCTAGTGCGTACCGAAATCAGATTGAGAAAGACAAGATGCTTGTTTGTTAGAGCTCAGGTTAGTGGTTACAGAAATGAAAACAAATCTTTCATCTATTGAATATTGGTGGTTTATTTTCAATTCGATTCACTGAAAGACTTTACTAATTCTGTTTCTTGATAATGAATACACGTTCATTTTTAATTGATGAAATATATTCATATATATTTTATTACCTATCTCTTGAATATTTAATATCAATTTTTTATAGATTGAGTAATAATTTTCTTTAAAAATTAAACGGTTCTAGAAAATTCTCTCTACAGAACATTTATAACATAAAAAATAAATTTCAGTAATGAGGGTAATTAATACCTTGTTTCAGTACTTGAAATTTTCGAATTATAGTTATTATTACAAAAAAGAGGAAATTTGATTTTAGTAGAATTACGCAGCAATAATTGTTTTTTAGTTTGAATTCGTGTCATCTATTGCTAACTAGCATTAATTAGGTTATTTGCAATGTGGAGATAGGGGAAGAATGTTTGAGTGTTGGGCCCTCTTTCCTCCTTTTTCATACAGCTATATTAAGACTGTAAGACGTATTTGAAAGTAATTTGTGGATGTTTTTATTTAACCTAATTATCATCTTTATTGGAATAATTTTTTATTAACTTTATTATAATACCACTGCGGAAAATCCAGAAACGAGAAAGAACGAAACACGGACCAATTCGGAGAGGGAAGCGGTACCTCTTAAGTGCGATCCGCCATGTGTTATACATACCTCGGATATTCCAAAAGATAATGGGAAGGGGAATGCTGCCGTAAAAAATAAACGGATTCTTTCGGATGTCGGGAATCTTTATTATAATAGCAATAGAAAAATTTCAATCACATGAGTGCTTTTAAAAAACATCAGAAATATGTTACACTATAATACAAAAATAGAACATGCATAATCATTAACATAATTTTGATATCAGATAGTTACTTTGCAAATTTTTTCAATTTATTTTAAAAGAGTGAGAAACATTAAATTCCTTAAAAGTTTTAATTAACTCTTTAATCTGAAATAGTAAATAGTCTCTTTTATTAAAGATTTAAAAATTCTCAAAAAAAGAAATAGCCACTTTTTTCCTGTGCAGATTGAACAGCGCATTAAAAGCAATAGAAAACTTTGGAACGATATGCGTATGACGAAAATTATTAGGCTAAATATTTCAAAAAAAAAGCATTATAAATTACAAAAGAAAAAGGACAGGAAATGGAAGGAAACTTAACATATCTACAAATTTTAAACTTTGCTTCCTTCACAGGAAATAACATACTGCCTATTTGAGATTATCAACAATTATGAACTTAACTACTCAGGAGGAATCTGTATAATGTATCGTTTTATTGTATCTTTCGATTCTGATATATTACGTTGATTTGATATGTTGTCCTTCGATTTCAGGTAATTCCTGAATCAAAAGTCCATCTGTGCAATGTCAGGTAATTGGAGTGACCACGGAAACATCAGAAATATCTTTTTCAGCGATGAGATATAGAGTAATAACTAAAGTATTGTTACAGTAATTCTCGAACACGGGCCACGCTACGTGGCATAGAGTGATAAAGTTCCCTGATGGTCTTTATTTCTTGCCACGTTTACTCCAATTGTCGGGCTAGGTCAGCAGCATTCCCTGATAGATGCAGACACCTTCCCATCATATCCCAGAAAAGCTCGATTGGAGAGAGATCTGTCTGGCCAAGGAAGTGAATGACAAGCTGTAAGATAGTTTATAGCACCAAGTGCCGTATGTGGTGTGGCATTATCTTGCTGAAAAATAAGACCTGGGTACTACAAAATGAACGATAGCAAAAGAGGTCTCAGAAGGATTCGATTTAACGCTGTGCTGTAAGTGTGTCTCTAATGACGACCAAAAGAGTAAGGCTATCAAGGGAAATTGCACTCTAGACAATAACTCCTGGTTGAGGGCCTGTGTGGAGTGCAATAGTGAAAGCAGGATCGACACACTGCCCTGTGCGTCTCCAGACACGTCTTCGATGATCGTCAGGACACAGTTGGAAGAGGGATTCATCGCTAAGCACTATATATCCCCAGTCAGCATCTTTCCAGTCTAATCGAGCCAAGCACCACTATAATCTGGCTCGACAGTGTTCAGGCGTGAGTGGCAGGTGGCGTAGCGGTCGGTACGAGCATAGACTTCGCTCTATCATTCGTCTGTGAATGGTCATGGTGGACACTCGTGTGCGGGGCGCACGTCTGATAGTTGATAATTTGCCCAATCTGACTCTTTCAGTCCAATGATACAACCTCTTTCAAACTCTGACAGTTGCTCGTAATGAGCTCGAATCCTGTGACGGGGCATTTTTTCAGTCGTTGAAAGGTATCCTAAATCGGAATGCAACAGAAAATTTGACCATCAAATTGAGAATTTTGGTGTCCCTTGAATGAATAGCGGGAGCTACAGCGCATCGAAACTGCGCGCACAGCAGGTGTATATAAAAGAAGATTCTCAATCTGATGGTCAAATTTTTTGTTGCATTGTGATTTAGGATACCTTTCAAAGACTGAAAAAATGCCTCTCATATGATTCGAGCTCATTACGAGCAACTGTCAGAATATGAAAAGGGTCGTATCATTGGTTGAAAGATTTAGGTTTGGAAAATTGTTAATATCGCTCGTCATATGGGTCGAAGCGATGCAGCGATTAGAAGATTCTGGCAAGAATGGATGGAAAATGACAGATTTCAGGATCATGATGATAGCGGTCGACCAAGGACCACAGCAGATCGGGATGACTGAATGATTGTCAGATCAGCTGTCAAAGTGCCTGATTCTTCGTTATCAACCATCAGACGTACGACCTGCACACGAGTGTCCACCATGACATTTCACAAACGGCTGATACAGCAAAATCTACGCTTGACTTTATTGAAAAAAATTCTCTTTGAGCGTCAGAGGCTTAGTACTCTAACTTCTTGGAATCCCTCGGAGAAAGGTTATAATAAAGTAATGGTTCAGACTGCAAGTCTAGCAGAGACGAATGATATAATATATTTTCAACAAAAATTGAGTAGATCAGGAATCTCGATTCCTTTCTAGCGGTGGTGGGACAGTTATCAGTATAAGTTGTCAGTATAAGCGGTGGTGGGACAGTATCAAACAAGTATAAGTCATGCAAGCCGCTTTATACGTAAAATGTTAGTTTTTTTTATTCCAATGTATTTCGTTGTAGGTTTTCTGGTAATTGTAGTCTGTATCATTGTATTTATGTCGTTCGCAGTGAGATGTTATATATAACTTTGGTACATTCTTATATATCAAACATGTTATTTTGTCCATATTTAAAAGCAAAAATAAATAATTCCATCCTATTTTGAAATGTCCGATGCTCGTCAAATATTTTTCATTTATTAACGTTACCATCTGGTTCAGAAAAAGGCATAATGAATGGGAAAACCTAAACTGGATGAGTAATCGTTCACATAAAATAATAAAAAAAATTCTAATAAAAGTCAATATTTTTAATGGGAATTTACTCTCTTGACAATGATACCCAAATAAATAGTTATTTTCAGGTTCTTTCAAAGCGGAATAGTTCATGTTAGGAATACCAGGTTAGACAATAGAATGGTAGATATTATTGTACTATCGTTGGCTAAAGTATCCCATGCAGTTGGTAACGGAAATGGTGCGTAATTTTAATTAATTTAATGGTCCAAAGGTCGCGTTTTTTTTTACAATACAAATAAATTAAAATAATCCTTAAAACCTGTTTTAGCATTTCTGGAATTAATAAATTTTCTCTTCAAATGACATTTTCAATGTAATTCTCTTACAGATAAATAAGAAAATTTTCTAGTTTTAACATAATATTATATTTGAAAGTCAACCCATAAATTTGGGTACATTTTATGATCCCAACAATAGGTTATTTTAGAAGCACATGCATTTAAAATTAATCTTTAACTATGTCATTGTGTTTGATGATGTGCTTAACAGATTTTTTTTCTAAAAACTCTTTTTATTTTAAACTATTAAAAATACAGTTTTTCATTCATATTTCAGATGACTTTAAAATTATGAATTATTTTTTTAAATGAGTGGGATGCCTCGGTTGTATTTTTATTCCACCTAATTCAAAGACGAATGTTGAGGTTCATTATCAGTAATCGTGTACAATTAGAAATTTCAAAAATTGAGCTTGCGATATGTAACATACAGTAAGTGTTTTTTTGCATTAAGTTATGTTGGTTAGGCTGGAATGATATTCGTTTTCAGCAGTGAGTTTGGCATCTTGGTGTAGAGCATTATTGTGGAAGTTGCACATTAAATGGAACTAAGCTTTTAATTCCTCTATTGGTTAACTTCTTATTTTTGGTATACGATTGCAGGAGCACATGGGTGAAGCATGGGTGCACAGTTAATATACAGGGTAGAAAAAAATTCTTTGCTTTCATCTTCGTTGACAAATATTTCTTTATATGAACTTTTGCTTTATTGAATGTTTTTTGGATAGCTATTTCTGTACAAACAAGTTCTGATTACCAGCCACTATGCCTCGTAATTTTGAGCCATGGTTATCCCAATTTCAACATTTATATCCGACAACGGAAGGATTCTGATTACATACAGATTTATTGTTCATTAGTCCCTCTACACAAGGATATTTATTGAATCAAGACTTGAACACATGGCTCTACTGAAACATTGTCTGCTACAAGCTAAACATAGCTGCTACGGCAATGTGAATAGATATTTCTTAAATCGAAGTGGACCTCTAAGTATGAGGGGTATCGTAAAATTTTCATTAGTACTTAGAAATAACCGAGATACGAAGATAAAGTTTATTCTGTATATTAATTGATCCTTATGTAGTTACATAAAATGATAAATTACAGCTAATAATATTGGTTTATTTGATTTCAGAAAAGATTAAAAAAATTCAAAAAAGGATGAAATTGTTGACTAAAAAAGGGAAAAAATTACCACAGTATTTTAAGATCATATCAAGCAACTTTTTGCTTACAAACATTGATGCACAAAAGGAGTGCATTTATGGTCCAAAGGTTGCATTACAATACATTAAATAAAAAAAATCCTTAAGCCCTGTTTCAGCATTTCTAGAAGTAATAATTTTTTTCTTCAAATAACATTTTCAATGTAATTCTTGAAATGTTAAAACTCCATCTTCTTTTTTCTCTTGAAGATAAACTAGAAAATTTTCTAGTCTCAACATAATATTATATTTGAAAGTCAACCTATAAATTTGGGAACATTTTATGATCCAAACTATAGGTTATTTTAAAAGCACACACACTTAAAATTAATCTTTAATTATGTCATTGTGTTTGATGATGTGCTTAACAGATTTTTTTCTAAAAATTATTTTTATTTCAAACTATTCAAAATACAAATTTTCATATATATTTCAGATGACTTTAGAATTATGAATTATTTTTTTTAATGAGTGAGACGCCTCGGTTGTATTTTTATTTACTGATTGCTCCCTCAACAGTGGAATTTTCAATCTCTAAAAGGTATTCAGATAATGTCAGAACTCAGTTGGATTTATTTGAATCTCTGATTAATCAAATTACAAAGTTTTTATTATCATTTTTATTAATTAGGTAATAATATGAGTTCAAGACTAAAGACTAATATTACAAAAACTTACTTTTCTGTTATTGTCTGGTAGGTTCCAGGCAATAATATAATTTGTAGATGAAACCGGCCTCAATCCCCATTCACGTGCCTTCAGTTTACAACATCTTCTTATCTTATCTCTTTATTCTTATCAGCTTAAATCAACGGTGTTATGAACTACCGATCATCTTTCTACCACCATTCTATTTCTGACTCTTCTTCAGTTATCTATCAATTTCCCACTTTCCCCCTCATCTCTACTTCACTACACTTCAATTTCGGTACAGAATGTTAAGAAATTAAGATACCATTTTAATTTTTAAAATTATGAATTATATAAAGGCTCCAACCATAGTTTTAAAAAAAAGAGACATGATATTATTACAAATTTATTATAATAAGGTTTCAATGATTTTGAAA
The DNA here is from genome assembly GCA_019974015.1 of Nephila pilipes. Taxonomy (NCBI): domain Eukaryota; kingdom Metazoa; phylum Arthropoda; class Arachnida; order Araneae; family Nephilidae; genus Nephila; species Nephila pilipes. Next base: position 10,120 of record BMAW01100090.1, on the reverse strand, counting down.
ATTCTGAATTAAGTTACAAAAAGTATTAGAAATAAATGAAAAACATCTCTTTTATCAGGCTATAATACCTCTTATCTAACAATTGAAAGTATGAAAATAAATGTTATATTAGTACTTTATTTTTCTCAGTCACCTCAAATATTTTGCTTTTTATTGAAATACAACCGGGTGCTTGAGTTCTTATATTTTACCAAGAGTATACCCAGCTCATGGGCTGATGAAAAGTGTTATTAGCATACATTTTGTGACATAATATATTCCAAAGATTTTCCTCGTGGTTCAAGTTTTAACTTCAACTTGGTCATGAAAAACATGAACTGTTTGCGTATGTTTCTTTTTTAACCCATCTAATGAGGATTTTTGTGTATGGCCAAAAATAGTGTCCTCATGAAATATCCAAATAACATCACTTAATTAAAGCCCAAATAGTATCAGATGATGATATAGCATAGCTTGTTGGAAATAAATTACTCGGATCCCACCAGGAGGCGCCTTGTCTCGTGTGAGTGAGAGAGCATGGGTTCATGGGTAATATTAAAAAGAATGCTTTTGAATCTTGACCTCTTAAGGCGGGTTTTTTCTTGTATTGGATATAATTTCTCCTGACCGCAAAAGCGGGTTGAATTAAAATATGGACTGTTAGGAAGCTTGTATAGTTTTGTAAATGGTATAAATATTTGTTTATAAGTTATTGGCACGTGGATACTGTAAATAAACGTGATTAAAATAACTGCTCTCCCTATTTTGGCTCGGTGGATATAAGTAAAGGCTCCCTAAACCAATATTGATCGACCTCGTATTTTTCGACTGTAACATTCTTTCGGTTCCTTTTTCCAGTCATTCTAATATTGTTTAGTAACCATAGGGATCTTCAAGGGTAAATTTCTTTTCATCGAAAGAAATAAGTTATTTCTTTTCATCCTTCTATGACATGACACTTTTAGCCCAATTCAATCTATATGTGTTCTCCAAAATGTTTATATAGATTCGGTGTTTTCTTCATTTTCACATAAACACATAATTTTTTTATTAATATTTTATTTAATACTCTTTCAATCCATAACGTGAAGTTATATTTCTGAATCGTTCTGAAACCTTACGAGTCAAAAGACCTTTTTTTTTTTATTTAATAGTGGAAAAATTAGTCGATAGAGCCATGCTGTCACAATTCTTTTTCAACCATTTGAATCATTTGTTCTAATGACAGCATTGCGAATTGCAGTATAGGACGCTTCAGTAACGTAGATACTTCTCTTTCAGAATAACCAGTACCCTAAAAAATAAAAATTTTCTCACTTCGCCCTCAATTAACTCTTAAATCAGGGGCATTTTCAAATAAATCGTTGTTAACACAACAAAATATGCACCTTTGCTTCTAAGGTAATGTAGTCAGGAAACATTAATGCATGAATTTTTAATGTTTTTGATGTAATGAACAAAATGCTAAATTTCTCAAATGGTCTTATAATTTTTTTAACCAGCACCTTATTCAATTTTAAGAAAAATAAATGGATCTTAATAAAATTAAGATTAGAATTTAAAGTTGAAATTAGTATTGAAAGTGTTTCCCGAAACATTTTAAATACACTTACTTAAAATTCGCATATATTTTCATGAGAAATATACAAATTTGTTAGTAGTGTTATAAATTTTTAAAGCACTGAAGTAATACTAATTTATGTTAGTTACCGATTAAAAAGAATGTTATGGAAATTCCCACACGTCCAACTGAAAGAGAATAAGGTTGCAAACAGCCACATATACATCAAAATATTTATCACAGTTTTATTCTTTGCTTCGTCTGGATTTTTTTGAAATTTTAAAAACTAGTTATAATAATCATAAATTTATTTTCTGTAATAAAGTAACAGTATTGGGGTTGATAAATTGCTAAAAAGTTTAAAAGTCATGAATTACTCTTACCCCACCCAGTATTCAAACTCTTCTATCTTCTTAAGGTTTTTGAAAATAATTTTCTTTTGCTTAATTTTAATGCTTTTCGTTCCTAATTTTAACTTTTTCAAAAGTTACTATAGTTAGGAAAACCTTTCTAATAAATTTCCCACAAGGTTGAAATGTCGCAGAATATTAAAATTCTTCAACAAAAAATCTTCACGCGGATATTTTTTTCTTACTTTAATCAAACATCTAAAAATTACGTGAGAGATTTGAATAAGTTTCACATACTACTTTTTTTCCTTTAAAAGTGGCATTTTTTGTATGAAAAATCCATTTACACGAATGAATAACTTCCAAAGTAGCTAAAAGGATTTTAAAACGAAAACAAATTACAAAATGCTCCTTACGACTCAGACCATGAAAGCAGAAGTAGAGGTGGTATAAAAACAGTGCTGCTTTTAAAAGCCCATGTATGTCCGTTGCTCATGAAATAACACTTTAGTGGAACATCTGTTAGAGACAGCAAAGATGCCAACAAAGCTCTATGTTTGGAAATAGTGGAGCTCTTTTTAATAGCGATAAAAACCTACAAAAAAAGTCCCTTTCCAAATTCCAGGAAGAACACGAGAGGTATCTGATCATCTAAAACGAAAAGAAGAAAAAAATGGATAAAAATATCGCGTCGGCACAATTTTTTCTGCTGAAAGATGCGAATAAATTTTGCTGCGTTTGCTCTGTTTTCGCAAGAGATTAAAAAGAGCGAGATGAGTGCTCAATTATTTTTTCGAATTTGTTCAGATTGATATATAATAGCTTCTGTTGCAAATGATGATAAAATATTTCATTGGTAGTAAATCTTGCTTATTGTTTCATTTTACATAAAGAAACCATTTTATCACGACTATTTCAGTTGCATTTACATTTGGATAATGCGACAAACTCATAGGTAATTGTTCATATTCGAAAAATCTTTTTGGTTATAAGATTTAATCTTATATTATTTTTACATAAAATACTATTTTAATCCACTGCAATACTCAGAAATCATATCACTATCAGTGATTGAAAATATGCCTAATATGAAATATTAATCTTTATTTGTAGTTCTGTGATTTAAAACACGTTTGTAGCTATTCTTGATACTTTAAAAAACAATATTTAGTTTACACGCGTTAATTTTAAGAGCTCTTTCTAAAGTAACAATATTTTTTTTCTTAAAGAGATTGAAGGTACGTAATGAAACACTTCAAATCAAATTGATATTTGATTTTATCATCCAAATTTAAGTTGCTTAAGACATGGTAGAGTATACTAATAGAAAAATTCATTTATGAATGTTTATTTAAATCAAGAGTTTATATGTTACCGATAAAGAAATACGCTATAAGCACATTTATTAAACTGAAAAATTTCAGATCCGCAACTTTCTCATTCCAGGTTTTGTATCATTTTGCATATTAAAAAGTTAAAATGCATGTTGCTATCACCTAACAGTATTATATGTAACCATAATAGGTTAACAAGTTCTTTAACACACACATTTGAAAACTCATCACACACATTATATAAATGTACAAATTAAGGGACCAACAATCAATTATTACATTTTTATTTCAATATACAACAAATGGAAGTATTTCCCCAATCTCAATAACCATTTTGGAAGTTATTTTCTTACACTATAGTTCATTTATTCAGAATAGCTGTAATAATTGTTTTGTTTAATCAACTAATTGTTCTTAATGTTTTTTTAAAAAGTGGGATATTTTAATCAAATGTTTGGGCAGCTTGGCCGAATTTGGATCTAGCACCATAACTGATACCTACTCATACAAAATATCTGATTTTTCAATGGGTAGTAATTATTAGCAAAGTATGTTTTATATGAATAGAAAAAGTTATCATGAAAAGTTTAATAAAATAGTTAAACTTGTTAATTATAATAAAAAGTTTATTGTCCTGTACTATTAATATTGTATAGTCAAGTAAATTATATAAGATATTAAAGAATATTTTTATACATCTGGCTCTACATTTAATATACGTATTTATTATTAAAAATTACGATCCATTTATCGTACTTTAAAATACATGTACGCAATACTCGACTATTGGAATGATAATTTATGTCATTTATTGACGGTTACAGTTCTGAATGCGAAACATTTAACTGGTTCGACAGATTTATTATCGACATCAAACTAAGAATTAACACAAGAGCTATTGGTGACCGACCATGGTCAAATGATGACCTCGGCCGGCACACATTCTCTAAACTATCATACTCTCGCAATGGAAGGACTTTCTGGCTAGATACACATTGGTATTTAGTGAAATCTAGACTCGAACCTACGATTCGAATGATACAATATCGGCACCAAACTCGTGACATTATAATTTGGTTTCCACTATAGTTAAACTTTTATTAAAATAATACATGATAATGTTTCGAATCTCATACAGGAATAGAGCCGAATTCTAATACATTATACATTAAATGTAACAGAACAATACATTTTTCATTACCTTACCAGATCCTAGTATTTGACAAGAGTTTCTTATTAAGGTTGTCTTTGAGTAATGTTAAAGAACAGAACCTGAAATCAGAACATTTTTTCCAATAAAAAAATCACTCGAGAAGTACTTGTACATTCTGACCTCACTGTCTTTAGGGAACAGCATATTTTATAATATTACTCATTTCTATTTGAGTAAATTCTTTTCCTCTTACTTAAAATTTCTTCCTTGTTTCATCTCCTATTCTATAATGCTAAATAGCCTTTAAACAACGTATTCACATTAAAATGATGTACTTTTGGAAGGGTTCTAAATTTTAAGAATACTACATCATACACGAAAAACGTGTTACATCGTTTCAAATTTATATGAAAATTGGGAGACATTTTTGCTTTTAGATGTGTCCGAAAGTTTGATCAGGTTCTTTGACATCAAGCAAAAATAGCCTAAAGTTAAACAAGGAAATTTTCGTTGCCGCAATATGTTTTCATGATAAAAAATAAAAATTTCTTAACTAACCCTTCTAAAATTCTTACTTCTTTTACGATAATACCATTAAACTAAATAGTTAATTAGTTCTACATTCCAACAAGTTCCTGCATAAATATGCTCAATATGAAAAGTAAATAAAAACTACAACAATTATAATAATGCATGTACATTTTGATTAAGTTTAAAATTCGTTATTTCGGCACATTTCTGCTGTGAACGTTACAAATGTTAAATAGTGTTTTTTTAAGGTTTAATAAGTAATAAATAAATTTCTCTTTTGCCAAACAAATGACTAATGGATAATAGAGGTTAATGTTCCTTGACTCCATAAGCTATGATTAATCACCTAAAGGAGGAATAATGATAGTTTCCTACGTGAGTTGCATTTTTAACGAATTAATTTTGCATTCTTATGTCTCCAGATCACAAAGAAGGAAAACAATGTGATATATAAAAATAAAAGGAAGTTCAAAGCAGCAGGAAGTACTCTAAATACTTTATTTCATTAAGAATTAAATTAAATAAATATGTTTGTAAACACATTTTTTTTAAATTCAAAGAATACTTTTTAATATTATAAGCTCTTAAAAAATCTTTTTTCTATTAAAACAATCTACTTCCATAACTGAAACATCTTAAGTAAAGAGTGATTACGAAATAATTATCAGTATTAATTTCATTATATTTCTAAAAGTATTATAAATGAAAATGAACAATGTCTCATAAAAAAGGAAAGTTACAACAGTTTTATTATATTACAAGGCAGACATATGTACGGAAATCTAATACTCCTCAGAGACATTGGAGTATGTTGTTGTCTACGTTCTTGTAGAATCGATGCAAATTCAAACTTAATAATCGACGTGAAACTCTTCAAATGAGTTGTTCTGGAAAATCCAGTTCCCTCTCTTAAGACAAGCAAAACGTGATTTCTTTAGGCTAAGTGAGAAACAATTTCTAATTCTTATGTACTACATGAGGGGTGGACATTTAGTAATCCGCGGGTTGCATGCGAATATCTAAGAATTTCGAACTAATGTCTAAAAATTTTTTTACCACTTGAAACACTAAGAAGAATCCACCTTGAATCAAGATAACCTTCCAGTGCGTAAAATCATTCAAAGCAAAACTATGTTTATTTGAAATTATTGTTTCCATTTGTTATAAAAACATAAGATGCCTTAAGGTGCTTCTGCTAAGATTAGGGATTATCAGTAGGTCTTGGAGATCAAGGTCACAAGACGATATCAGGAATTTAAGAAAATTGAGTCTTAACTCAATTTCCACTTATTGCATAACTCAAATATTGACACAGCTCTTGAAGATCTGCAGCTTGAACTTATTGACATGCAGCCAGATCATACTGTGAAATAAACGTTTCATGCAATGGTGACTTTTAGAAATTAAAGTCTGCTGAATATCTTCCAAGTATGAAGAAATTTGCTGGGAAAATGTTCTCTATATTTGGGTATACATATATTTGTAAACTAAATTTTTATTAATTGTAGATCAACAAGAATAATTGTAAATGCTCTTTGACTGACAATAACTTGCAGGCTCTGAATGACAAACAGTCTCCTTCCTGATTTCAAAAAAAAATGTAGAAAAGTATGATAGGTTACATTTGTCTCATTAAACCTATTCTAAAACTAAATGTGCTTGTAACTATAGATGATATGAAATAGCACAAAAATGATTTAAATATCTATTTTATTTCATTTATATTTAATGATTTTAATGATCAATGCATATCTTTTATGAAATGTAAAGTTAACTAATGAATGCAATCATTTTAAAAGATGCGGTAGACTCCGCTTCCACAAAGTGGTCTTCAAGCCAAAACAATCCTCTACCTCTGTTCTACATCGTGTGAAGGACTTAGTTTATTAGGTCTCGTTCTTTTACATTAATAATGCTCTTCGACTGGAAAAACCTCAGTCATGTCTCTGCTATGGGATCCATATTTTCTTCTGAATGTCAGTTGCCCTGAAACCGGAGTTGAAAAATTTGCCTATTCAAAGACACAAAATACTTTCCACTGGTTTGTAACGATTTTGAAGTATGGAAAGCAGAAAATATTCTACTTATTTCGAGTTTCTTTAAAAGAGGAATTGAATTCACGCTCAAATGGTGATTCATTCGGAAAACTAAAACTAAAAGTATAATAACTGATTCTTCTTCCTCCTATTAGCATTGAAATATATAATTAATAATTTTATAGATATATCATTATAAATTCGATAATTATTTTGTATTCAACTCGTGGTTATATGCAGAGAGAAAAATATTTGAAATGGCTAAAAGAAGTCAATATAAAACTTGCATTTCTTTTTATTGTGAATAATGACGAACAAAATGGTCTGCAATGATTAATATAACTCAGATGCCTGCTTTCTGTTACAAGAATGAAAGAGAAACAGAAGGAGCATGGATGTCGGTAGCAATATGAGATTATTTCCCACTTCTTATACAGGATGTTTTCAGATTAATTTGAAAAGTATTGTTACGTTGTTGATCGACTTTCACAAGCAGGAAATGTCCACGCAATTAATAAGCATGTTCTTTAGGAGTAAATCTCTAAATTTTTATTCTCTCTCTGTGACTCTCAAGAAGATACACTAACTTCCTCTTAACAGAAAACAATTCCCACAAACGCATATATCCACTATGGCTCTAATTCAGAGTTCACGCAATCGTAGATTTAAATCACGCTATCATATCACATTAGCACATATTTTGGTTCTATATGCACTAAATGATACACACAGTGGTTTATATTCATTGATATGCAAAAATTAAGGTTCGTAAGGTATTTTCCATACATTGTGTAAAGTCTTTCAAATCAACTCAAATAATATCATAAGATCCCCAAGATATAAGAACATGTGTAATGTAAGAAAAATGAACCAACAAAATCAAAAGGATAAAAAGAAACTTTATTGAAAAAGTATAATGGTCACAGTGCGACTGAAGACCGAAACATTAACGTGACAGCCAGAAACTTCCGGCATTTAGTAGGGGATATGATCTCCCCTGACTTCTATGTAGGTTTCACATCGTCTGCCATGCTAAGTATGAGGTTGTCAATCAGTTGTTGAGGCATTGCAGACCATTCATCTTGTATCATCGATCGGAGATCCAGAAGCATTAATAGTGAAAAGTTAGGAGGTGCAAAGCGTCTCTTTAGAAAGTCCGATACATGCTCGATGGCATTTACATCCGGAGACCTTGCGTCCAATATCCTCCTTGTCAAACAGTTCTCTTAAAGCAACTGTGAGAGGGGCTGACTCATTGACATCCAAAAAAGGAACAGTGGACACACTGAGAATTTTAAAAGACATACATACGGAAGGAGAATCTCGTTACAATAACGGGGCCCGATGACTGAACCTTCATCGAAGATGTGAAGGTCAGTACGGCAGCCAAACTTGATTCCTTCCCAAATGAGGATACAGCGAGATCAAAACTGATCTCTTTCAATGATAATGGAGGAGTTATTGCTTGTTACTTACTCTATCCAGATGTGTATGCGTCCAGAATCAATGCTCAAACCAAACCTTCTCCCATACGTAAAGAGTACTCGACCTCTTTGATCTGACCAATTCTGGTGTTCCTGGCACCAGAGAAAACGCATTCTCCAATGATCAGGTGTTAAGAGTACACACTTTACAGATTACGTGCAAACAGACCAAAGCTTTGCAGCCTCCTTGCCACGGTAAAACGTAATATCAGACCAATCGGTCTCCAAACCCTTTGCTATGTGTCTAGCAATTTTTCTCGCCGTATTCCGCCTATTCCTTCTGGCCTGTAAATCAATGCACCGGTTGTTAGCTGGCGTAGCTGCTCGTGGACGACCTTTGTGGAACCGTCAGACAGCTGCCCGACGGTTCCACAAAGAAATTCTCCCCAAAAACGAGAAACCATACTGTTAGCAATTCCGAAATCCGCAGCCACACTTGTCACATTTAGACCTAACTCTGTCTTTCCAACAATTCGATATCGGGGTAAATTAATTAAGATGTCTAACATATTGATTGTTCGATATTTCATTCTGAAGTAACAACTTGACGTCGCTTAAGCCGATATACGCCGTACAATTGCTTTCCCATCAATGCTGAACTTACACCTCCGACGGACTTAATCCAGTTCCAACACTCCCCCATTACTTTTAACAGCACATCTTAGAGTGTGCTACCGTACCTCACCATAATTAATCTTCTTACTAGTCTTTTAGCCCGCTCTGCCTCTTTGAACAGCTAATATGCTTGTTTTTAAGGCATTGTCCTGAATATTTGCCCACCAGTGTTTATATCCACCAAAAGAAATATTGGGAAAGATGTAGATTATTATTTTCACTAAGAAGTGCAATTCTAAACACCGTTTTCTCCTAAAATATGTTTATGAAAATATCGTTATATAATTAGGAAGGAAAAGCACTTCATTTCAGCCCTTTGTAATTTTTACATAAGTCATACAATCATGTATAAGAGACGAATGGTAGCAAAGATGTATAATTGCTCTCAAGTGTTCTGTAAGCTTCTCAGTTCTACAACTAAATAAATATGACACGGAGGACGCATGTGGGTGATTTTTTATGTGGTAGAATTATCAACCGCCTATAATATGGACGTATTCAGGTGGAAGTATCCGAGGATCTTGGAATCGCCCAAAGTGTCATCTCAAGACTTTGGCAAAGATTCTAAAATGACAGAAATGTCCGTAGATGTTACAGTATAACTCTTTCCCGAATCACAACACGAAACGACGATCGGCATTTGGCAATAACAGCAAAAAGAAGCAGACGGAGCGCAGCATCAACCCTTTCTCTTCAGCTATCTTTAGCCACGGAAACGACAATTTCAAGGGAACTACACAAGAACACCAGTATTAATTGGAAAGGTGAAATTGTTTCCTAAATGCCATACTAGCAGACTGACAGATTTGGTATCCTTAACAGTAACAGTGACCAGTTATTATTATTAGAAATGTTTGTTGCCAAATTAATCGTCACGTATTTCATTCTTGAAAATATTTGTTAACACAAGTTTGTTGTCGTTCTAAAGATTGAAAGGTACATTGACGCAAAAGTTTGGACATTAGGAAAGTGTTCTTTGGGAAAAAATTATTAAAAGCTCACCAGTTCTTTTATCTGGTCCCGTATTAGGTCATTTGTTTACAATTCAATAACCTCTATCTGTAGTTCATCTGGGAT
>BMAW01100089.1:0-17598 GCA_019974015.1 Nephila pilipes | reverse complement strand
GGTACACTTAATGAAATGATTTCTGGGGTGATTATTTTTGACAGGATCAATTAAAATGTTATCCTATGAAAATTTTAATATTACTTACGAGCATCTGTATAACCTGAAGATATATTTAAATATATATCAACAGAAAATAGTTTATTGAAAAATTGTTCATAGATTTAAAAATATTTCGAAAAATAGCTTCGTTTTATTTTTAAAACATTTTAACTGAACCTTTTCAATACATAAGAAGCGATTTGTTTCCTTGTATCTATAGCCGTAATGTTTTTAAGATTAATGCTGAAAAAACTTTAAAATAACTGCAGGTTTTGATAAGCTAAATATTTTAGTGGATAGCTGATGAAATAATAACAAGAACTGAACTCCTAAAATGCAAGCATAACCTTTCCTATAATGTTAAAAGAGATAGGGATTGTAAGGTTTGAGCAAAGGGTGAAATTCAGAACGTATAAATTGTGAAATGCTTCTACTTAATTTAAAATTCATAATATCCATCCATAACTTATGAGTGACTCAAAAATATGTACATGAAAGGCGCTGAAAACGCTAAAATTATAGATCATATATATCATATATATATATATATATATATATATATATATATATATATATATTAACATGGTAGTTCCTGCCGTTAAAATCAAAACACAGAAAAATAAATTTTACACAGAAAATTAAGAACAAAAGGTGGTACAAAAGATGCTGTTCCTAATTTAAGATTTTACTCTGAGAATCATAACAATAAATTTCACTTATATAAAATGGTATATCACTCACTTTTCCCCACAAATTAGTCTTTTCAGGTAATATTTTTCAAAATGATGAGGTCCTAATAGTCCATTGCTTACTATAGCGAAAACACGGAGAGCGTTGTTCTGTGGAGTCATGAGTTCGATTCCCGATGCCACTTGAGACAAATATCACTCATTCTTAGACTTAAATCTTTCTAGTCTCCTATTCCCTCATTGGCGATGTGCAAGGAACATGGAGACGAATATGTCAACTCAAGAACGTTTCTCATTCCTTGACCTTGGTTCTAAATAGCCAAACTGGTAGCATTCATGTTGTTTGTTTAAATTCAACGGTAATAAGCAAGCCAATCAATCACTAATCAAATCATAAAAATCATATCTTTTTCACATGTTCAAGGTAGCCATATTCAAATCATAACAATCGCACGGTCGGAGAAGACGTTGTTAAACGTCGAGGCAAGATTTCAATTCCCGGATCCTTTAAAAACAGGTCGAGCAGCAATCTTTGAACGTTATATTATCGAGTTCAATGTATTAGAGATACAATATGTTGGCTGTATAGCGTAGCTGCCAGCTATAGTATTGACCTTGTCATTTGACAAAAAATCAAAAGTATGAATTCTGTAAGCGATAACTGCTGTATTGTTATTAAATGCGGTTTTTAAAATATAGTTAATAACTTTTCATGACATAAAAGATTGGATATTGCATGAGTGTATTACTGTGTCTTTAGGAAATTGAATTCATGTGTTTAATATCTTCTACTTCCAAACATTGTGCATAGAAAAACTCTAAATGTTATTAGATTATGTGATTTTCGGAAGTCTTAGTTGAATACTCAACAATACGTATCTCCAGCAATATTCATAGTTGGAGGCTTATGCATCTCTCAACCCTCTCAAGATTCTTTACAGGACACAACTATTGAATTAGAATACAATTATACAGCACTTCCCCAATTCCTCTAGATAATGAAGTATGATATTATAAATAATCAAGGAACAAGCCTTTTAATTACATTTAATGATTTATTAAATTATTTTCAGGAGAAATGTTTCAGAATACAAATGACATCCGTCATGGGTAGAGTTTCTACGAATGATCAGGGATTTAAAAGTACTTATGAGGCAGCTGATGATAGCAAAAAGAAAATGTGCATTAATAAGGAAATCCTTTATGGTATAAGCAAAACCTTGCATCCACACTTTTAGAGCTCTGTCACTGTTAATAATCAAGTATTTTAACGTTTGATTGTTACAAACTATTCTAGGAAAGATCATCTGAATGATGTAAATAAAAAGCGATCAGTTGTCCTTGCCGCTTTGGATTTCAACTTACAAATAGCAGCAAATTACATTAATTTCCGTAATTGATTTTGTGGTCTTTTTTGGGAATTCAGTGGGGAAAGCACAAAGCCAAAGATGTTGAGCAGTGGTATTCTGGATAATAGTTATAAATACAAAAAATAAAAATAGTATTAAAAAGGAGAGAGAAATTTTAAAATATTAATTTTTATAGGCAGCATGACTAAATCTTAAAATCTGAAAGTGGCTTTGTATAGAAACCTATACAGGAGACATAAAATTTACGTGTCCTCCTTGTCACTCGACAGACGCTAAAAATATACAATATCCATCGACAATAACCTCACGTTGCTACTGCGTGGTTAAAAAAAATAAATCAATCAATTCCGAATTTACTGTAACTGGTATCAATCAAAACATTCTCTTCAGCCGTATGCTTACTTATAATCATTTTCTTTACAGTCGGAAGTAACTTAACTGCATAAAACCATAATTTGCGTAACTGTTGTGTCGAAAGTAGACCAGCATTGCAGAATGAACCGTATACTGTGGAAATGTTGTGGTAAAACGTTTAGTGATATAACGAAGTACACTGACCATTTCCTTATCATTCACACAAAAAATGCTGACTACAAAGGAACAGATGCTACAAATTCAAATGACCATACCACGTTAAGTGAATCCGCAGATAGAGGCTCAAAGCAGATTAGAATACATAAGAAGACAACACGAAAGAATAAATGCAAGAAATATATCGCAGTCGCCACAGGAAAATCAAATGATTCCAATAGGATAATTGAGAAACCTACAATAAATGTCATGAATACTATAATGGATGATGACATTTTGCGAGAATCTGTTAAAAGTTCCATGGAATCAAACGTCAAGTGCAACCGAATCGAAATGAAAGCAGTTGATCATTTCGAACAGAAAGAAACGACATCTGTTACCAACAAACCATCTAGTACGCGCACATATTATAAGCTATATAAATGTAAGACCTATGGCAAATCCTACTCTCATCGAAGTAGCCTGGATGAACATAAACGTCAACAAACGGGTAAAAATCTTTTAAACTGTGATTGGTGCAAGAGGCAATTTGCCAAAAAATTGAATTACGAAGATCATCTTCGCACCCATACTGGACAAAAACATTTCGAGTGTGATATCTGCAGGAAAGGATTTGCTCGAAAAAGTGACCTCGTTCGACATCTTCGCATTCACAGTGGTGAGAAGCGTTTTAAGTGTGATGACTGTGGAAAAGAATTTAATCAAAAAAGTAACCTTAATCAACATCTTCGCATTCACAGTGGTGATAAACCTTTCAAGTGTGATATCTGCGGGAAAGGATTTGCTCAAAAAGGTGATCTCGTTCGACATCTTCTCATTCACAGTGGTGAGAAGCCTTTTAAGTGTGATCTCTGTGGGAAGGCATTTAATCAAAAAAGTAACCTAAATCATCATCTTCGCATTCACAGTGGTGAGAAACATTTCAAGTGTGATATCTGCGGGAAAGGATTTGCTCAAAAAGGTAACCTCGTTCAACATCTTCGCATTCACAGTGGTGAGAAGCATTTGAAGTGTCATATCTGCCGGAAAGGATTTTCTCAAAAAGTTGACCTTGTTCAACATTTTTTCATTCACAGTGGTGAGAAAACGTTCAGGTGTGATTACTCTAGGAAACAATTTAATCGAAAAAATAACCTAAACGGACATCTTCGCAATCATTGTGATAAGAAACCTTAGTTGGAAATCTTTACACTCATATAGGTGAGACGACTTTCTGGTGTGATTATTGAAACCTTTGCTTTGAAATGCAATCTCATTATTCAAAGTGACAGTCATGCAACGAAAAGAGACATTTAAACTCTAAATTTCCTATAATTAATTTTTTCTTAAATATACTTATTTGTGCCATGTATTTGAATAGTAGCTAGCAAATGAAATATATTGTTCATTTAAGCTAATTTTATTAATGAATCTTCTCTCTTTAATTTTTAATCATTTTGAACTGTTAAGGATAGAAATACATACGAGAAAAAAAAATATTACGACTACTTCATTCTGAAAGTCCTATATACGTGTATTAGTAAATTTGTATGCAAGTTTCGCAAGTGAACAATGTATACGTGCCTGTAAAGTTGTTAATCCATTTCAAATAAAATGTTACTTTTATTATTTTTAAAAGCAAATTGATATCAATTATTGAAATGATCAGAATTAATTTCAAGAAATATTTTTTTACGCATAAAACACTAATTCCTTTAACGTTCCTTGTAGCGTTTATTTTTAAAATAATGTATTGTTGGTTTATTCTATTTAAAATCTAAAAATATCTTGCACCAAATTGTTTGTGACTTATAGATTTTTAAAATATATTTTAAATGGAATATAGCATTTTAATTTAGTTTTCTGATTACAGAATGTTCCAAATGAAATTTCTATAATTTCATATGTAATTTAAAAAGGGTTGTCTCTCGAAATAAACAGAATTCTAACTAAATCTTTTAACTTGCACAGAATGAATATATTTTTCAAAGTTTACATGGAATGAAATCCAAATTGTTTTCTCTCTTTATTTTGTAATTTTAGACTTGGAGAATTTTGTTTCGTTGAAACAATGGAACTTCAAATTATTTATATAAAGAGGAATATTTGCATCGTTTAACTTCATCTTACATCCACATCACATCAGCTTTATTTGAAATTCAGAATTCCTCCTTTGCTATACATTTTGGGTTTCGATAGAACCTGAACTCACACCAACAGCTCAACATAATTATGGTTGGCTTCAAACTAATATTTTCTTCCGTTTGGCAAAACGGCTTCTTAAAATTTTGTAGAAATCTTGTGTGTTAATTACCGACGTTAGTTAACTATATTTGAATGACCTAATTTTTCATTAAGTAAAACCAAAGTATAATCGAATAAATTATTTTTTAATTTCTAAAGATATTTATATAAATAAAATTATTTATATATTCTTCCTTTGCAAGAATTATGGCGAAACGATAAGATTTCAATTGTTTCCTCAGTACAATTTTCGTCATGTTAGAAATCATGCGATTTAAAAATTTCATTTTAGTCCTTGGTGAGTTCTGACTAAGCGAAATCTGTGAAAAAGTAAATTTTACCAAAATGATTGACTAAGTTCTCGTAAATTTAAAAATAGATACAATACGGCTGATTTGAATCTCATTAATTTGACATATCATCTTACGTTTTAAGAAGGTTAATTTTGCCTTTTTTGTTTGCTTCTTTACCAGTTGTATTGATTCATTTGGTAGAATTTCTACTATCGTGGATATAAAAATAGAAAAACTAATGAGAATCGACTACTTTTTACTTAGAAAAAACTATATGACATGCGTAATCAATTGTGAAATCAATGAAATGTGTGATTATCCACAATTGTGGGTGATATAGAAAAATTTAAATGGTGGATAATACTTTAGGGTTTGGAAATTGATGAACGAGTAAGTTTTCAATCGCAGATATAAAATCATTTCAAAGGGTCAAGAAACAAGACGACTTCACAAATGGTATTTTTAATTATGGAATTTTCTACTCTCCTTCTGCTTCGTAACTCAGTGTTTTTATTTAAATCGAATTGGATGATAATGATTCTGTCACTGAGAGAAAATCTTTTTAATTTATTATAATTGGTATTTTAGCGTTTAAATTGTCCAACATGAACCTGACAAAGAATGAATTAGTTTCATATGAAAATATCTGTGGAATATTACTTCATAATCAATGTGCGCAATTCGATACGGAAAATAAGTTGTGAATGCAGATTCATCACAGGGGAAATGAATGCTAAATAATATCGATGCAATTTCTTCATTTTCTACATTTTAGACTTTCGATGTTTTTTACTATTTACTTGCTCATACTTTATACTCTTTGGGTTTCAAAATTTCAAATTTAAGAATTTATTACTAGAGATAAAAAATTACAAACTTATTTTTTTCTTAGATGTTTATTTTTTTAAAAAAATCTGTTTGTTTTTTAGTTACAATCTAAAAGAATATTGAATTTTAAGGATTTCTTGAATGCAGTTTTAAAATTAGACTACATTTTTACTTCCGAAAATACAAAATTGTTTTTAAGCATATTTTTAATGCTTGGCTATGGACTTCATATATTCATCTACTTTTTTGTTTGTAATCTTTTAGATTTTAATTTTGAATTAAAAATTTATAGTCTTACGTAAGTGTTCAATATTTGAATGCAGCTTTAAAATTCATTCAAAGCATTTTCGCATTCGATATGTTCAACGACAAAGCAGCAGTCATTAAGATATTTAATTTCATTTTTAAAATATTTGATATTATGAATGCTGTTGAGGAACCAACAATGGTCAGGTTGGTTTCAACATGTCAAAAAAATAAGAAGTTCTTAGTTCTTAAAAAGTTTTTACTTGAAATTACTTTTTTGTGAAAAACCGAAAGACATGTTCTACTAATATTTGTAATTAGTTTAATAAACAAAGATGAAGGTTTATATAAATTTTCTAAGAAAATATTGTAGCTAAAATAAGTTTATGAAATTACGCTATAAGTTCATCAACATTCTAACTAGGATCACTATGTCCCGGCCGGTTACATCAGGTTTTCTTGGAAATCGAGAACAAATTCGAAAGGAAGTTCTATTATCCATTGAGTAACATTTTTTTTTACACAGTTGTGGAAATGGAAATGAAAGGCTTATGGAAAATAAATAGAAAAAGCATTTCTTTTTTACATAAGTAGGAATATTTTGCTAAGAATGTTGTTCTAATAAATTTTCGAATCATTAACAGAAATAAAACTCTTCAAGTGTGTCTTCTCTCGAGAAGTCTTCGAGAAGACCTTGCCACATCGTAAGAAATGCACGCGTACAGCCAACTGCTTTATCGGCCGCCATCCAGGCACAGGTAGCATCCTCACTAGGGCCCCTGTGTCTTCTCAAACCATACGAAGTCGCCTGGCTGATGTACACTTGGGAAACGACGCCCATTACGTGTGCAGCTCTTGACGAACACTCATCGACGCCTCCGTTTGGAGTGGTGCCGCGCACGAGGAAACTGGACTACAGCGGAATGGAACCAGGTCGTTTATAGCGATGAATCGAGATTCAATCTCAGCTGTGATGACAATCGTGTTCGTGTGCGGAGACCTCGTGGTGAACGCCTAAATCCTTCCTTCGATTTACAGCGACACACGGCTCTCACAGCTGGTGTGATGGTATGGGTTCCCATTGCCTACAATACACGGTCACCCCAAGTATTGATCCGTGGCACCATGACAACCCAGCGGAATGTCCATGACATCCTGCAAACACATATGTTGCTACTTATGCAACGGCTCCCAGGAGCCATTCTTCAACAAGACAATGGTCGACCTCACACTTCAAGGGTATCACAAGACGGTCTCCGCACAGTTACTACCCTTCCTTGGCCTGCCCGATCCACAGATTTGTATCCAATCGAGCATATTTGGGATCATTTTGAACGGCGAGTCGGGCATCCCACCAGTTAGAACGAACTAGAGGCAAGGTTAAAGCAAATATGGAACGAAAGGTCTCAAGACATCATACAGAAATTATATGCCTCAATGCCCCATCGAATCGCATCGTCCATTCAGACGTACAGGGGAATCATCATCAGGAAATTATATCCTCCATGCTTTTGCCTTTTTCTCTGAAAGAAATGATCATTTTTCTTTTATTTTCTAATTATTTACTTATATTTAAGTTGTCATTACGTATATGAAATTTCGTTTTATTTTGAGGATTCCTTTTTGGTGATTTGATTTGTTGGTCCATGAGAGTGTATAAAATAAAAAGATGTCCTACATTTTTAATTTTCCTCAAGTCCAGCGATTTTTATTCATCTTAATGCAGCAGCTTTTAAAAAATAACGTAAAAAAATGTAGTTTGCTGGATTAATATTTGAGTTTTTTTTTTTTTTTTTTGATTCTGCCTGTATTGTTTATTATTATTTCGTACAATTTCAGGAAAATTAATCTAATTTCAAGTCCCTTTGTATTTAATTTAGTGAAAGAAATCACTTCTAGAATTTAAAAATCTGTCTAAGGAGATAGAACCATTATTCTCCTCAAGAACAGTGGACGACATATAGAGGGGGAAACTCGGAATATGAAAAGCAGGTATGAAGGAAAACTGAACCAGAAGCAAAATTCTATAATATATTGTAAAGCATTTATCACTATGGGGGTGGCCATGGTTGCTTCGTGATCCTGGTCTTCTGCTCTTGGTCGGTGTTAAGTCCTGATACACTTCAAGTCCCACTGGATGGGTTGATGCACGTTAAATGTTGTCGAGATCCTAAGTCCTTCATATAGCGTGGTTTGGAAGTTTGGATAAGAGTTAAGTCCTCAGTTGCAGTCCTCTTTACTTCACTGAGTCTCAAAATTACTAGGTCTGCCGCTGATAGTTCTCGTATTGCTACTCAGTGCGACGTGGATATATAACCATAATCGCTACCCCTGTCGATCCTTCGCTTAAACATCAGTGATGAATACCTTATGATTTCCTAGAAATATCAGAGAACATGAAATAATTAAATTTAAAAAATCATGAAAAATTATAAATTTAAATGTATGTTGTTTTAAAAATGTATGTGTATAATTTCTTAAAAAGGAGATGCTCTTGCACTTCACTTATTTAGTTGTGTAGGGTGAGTTACATCAACACAATAGGGCAATGAAATTACTGTTGGAGTTTTTTTTCCTCAAAAATATAGTCTCCTAAACCATCGTTGCACATTCATAGAGGATGGAAACCCTGTAGTCGTGATTCGTGTGAGTAAGTTTGGCTATTTTTGAAAAGTAGTCTTAGTGCTCATGCAAGTAAGACACATATGAAAGCAACTTATTAGATAAGTACATATGATTGACAGCTACTTTCAAAAAATGTTATCCATATCTCGATAAATATCATTTGTTTTTTAATCTAGATCATTTTATTACTGAACGATTTCTAATCTAGAATAACCAGTCATGACGAAGTTTCTTCTAAATGACATTTTTGAAAATGACTTTAATTTTACAAGTAAATCCATAAATAGATTACATAAATGTCTTTGTGTGTATCTGTTAAGAATTTTAAGTGCATTTTCTTTTGTTCTTTAACGGCAATAATTTCAGACGACAAAACAACAAGCCCATAATGACATTATTATTAGATGAAAAGGGGATAATTTATTTTCTGGTTCTTTTTGGAACGACAATTCACGAAATTTTACTCTTAGTAATTTTTTGACGTGAGAAATTCTTTAGTTTTTCTATAGAAATTCCAAAAAGAAATATTAAATGAATTAATCTGTATAATCTTAGCATGAAAGAAATCATGTATATTCTAAAAATTTAGTATATTCTATCTAAAATAACAATCTAAATTTCTAAATGCACACCAATAACTAAAGAATTTCTTTAAATTATGCAGACTATTGTCTTGAAAAAATTTAAAAAATTATTGATAGTAAATAAAAAATTAATCATCCTAGATATTCGTAAAATAAATTGTAATCCAATTCAAAGCAACTCGAAGCGGCCATGTTTGAAAAGTTGTCAGTGTCAGAAATTTCCCATCGAACCATTCGTTGTAATCCTGATTCCAATAAGATTCATCTCGTAGTTGACTGGACGCAAGTTAAATCATTCGGTGCGCATAGAATTCGCGTTGTGTTTTGCTCAAAATTGGTAACAAGAAGGGTGCCAAATCGGATGTCATCACCGTCATTTTATTGAATTTCAGCTATAGTGTGAGTGTCCTTCAGGAAATACAAGGGCTTCAAAATGTGACGTTAATAAAGAATTAATAAAATGGTGTTGTTACTGTTATTAACACAAATATTGTATTCTTCTTGTTACATAGAATTTTATCTTACACTGCAGCATAATACATATGTAATAATGGATTAAAAATAGAATGAATAAAAATTTTCAAAACCATGTGAAATAACAATAATATTTTTGGAGAGCTAGTGAGCATTTATGGCCCCAATCAAATTTTGAGTGTTCCTCCGGGCACCCGGTGGCAATGTTTAAGCCACATATAGAGAACGAATATTTTCTTTGTAACAATAATTACAACAGTAGTATGAAAACAAATATCATGGCAAATATATTTTAATATCTTGCTGTATCTATATTCTTGATTTCCTTCTACAGTAGGGTATATTTTTAGAATTTTAAGTTGACTTGGTGAGAAACTTCGGGCATGGGTTACCTACTCATTTGTCTGAGTAACTTCCTCGAGGATATAAGTTAATTACACTCAAAAGCCATCGCGTTTCGTTTCTAGTAAGGGCGAATTTAATAAATAAAAAATCAATCAAATAACATTTTGATGACTACGTTTTTAGTAACTATAATTGGTAGGAATGTAATTATAGCTTGCTCTGCCCGCAAGTAATTAACTTAAAAATAACAATTTACTCTTGGCTCAGAAGTACTCTATTTGCATTAAAAAGGAATCCGAATAAGTGTTGCTATGAAAGATGAATCGAATAGATTGAAAATGTTATAGAAAATCATTCAGTAACAGAACAAAGTAGACCATTTTCTTATCGTCCACACAAAAAAAAACCAGATTATAAAGGAACAAGCGTTGAGGATATTAATGATTAAACAATTTTAAAAGAATCCGAAGATAGTTGTTCGGTAGAAAATAGAATGTATAAGAAAGCAGCACGAAATAATGAATGCAAGAATGAAGTTGCAGTTGCAAATTTCATTAGAAGTTCTACTGAATCCAACAAATTATTAGAGGAACCTGCAGTAAATTTGTTGAATAAAGAGATGGATGACAGCATTTTTCAAGAGTCCGCTAAGAGTTCCATAGAATCAAACGTCAAATGTAACTCAATCGAAATTAAAGCAGTTGATTATTTAGAACAGACAGAAATATCATCTATTTCTTACAAACAATCTAGTACACGATCATGTCATAAGTCGTATAAATGCATGACCTTCGACATATCCTACTCTTTTAAACAAAATCTGAATGAACATAATCGTCTGCATACTGGAAAGAATGTCTTGAAGTGTAAATGTTGCTCGAGCCAATTCACTAATAGGTTTCTATACGAAATAATCATCTTCGCGCTCATACTGGAGAGAAGTCTTTCAAGTATGACGTCTGAGGGGAAGGTTATTCTTAAATAGGTAACCCCAATAGGCATTTTCGCATTCACAGTGGAGAGAAGCCCTACAGGTGTAATTCCTGTGGGAAAGAATTTAACCGAAAACTTCACCTAGATCGACATGTTAGCACTCATATTTGAAAGAATATCTTTAAGTTGTGATTATGTGGTAGGAATTGTATATAAATAAAAAAACTTAGAGCTTATGGTCACACTCAAACAAGAAGAAATGTTTTTTAAATACGAAATTTCCGTAAAATCAATAATTTCTATCTCACGAATACTTATTAATGCGATGCATTTGAGTAGTTGTTAGCAAATCAAATTTTATTTTCTTCAAATGGGATTATTTTATTAAAGAACGATGGCATTTCAAGTTTTATTTATCAGTTGATTAAATATCTAGTAAATGTTTACAATAATAATAAATTTTTAGGATGCATATATATAAAAAGCAAAATATTTCGAATAGTGCATTCTAAACGTTCAGTACACGTATATTATTAATTTTTATGCGTTTCGAAGTAACTATTTTTATCTGTTCCATTGTTAATCACGTTGAAATAAAATCTTATTTTTTCATTTGCAAATGCCAGTAGTTATCACTTATTGAAAAAAACATAATTTATTTTAAGACTTTTTTGTTTGCATCTTTAAAACATCAATTCCTGAAATTCTACAATTAGCGTTTATATTTAAAATAATATATTGGTGATTTATTCTATTTTTAATTAAAATCTAACATGAAGGAAATTCTATGCTTTCCATTTCAAACATTTCTAAAATGTATTTTAATAAAAAAAAAATTAATAATTTTTCGATGAATAGAGAAGGTTTCATAAAAATTTGACTTATATGATGTTTAATTTAAAACTGGGTGTTTAATTTAAAGCTTCCTAACTATACAGGATATATATCTATTCTCCTTAATTGTGTTTTTACAGGGATTAAAAGCTATACTCACTTGCATAGAGCCCATACACTTTCCAAAGCATATATCGAAAGAAGAGGAAAATATTTTATAATTTTGTTTTGCAATTTTATATTTTGGATTTCTTTTTGCTCACCATCAACACTATTCCAGAATACAAAAACGACAATTGTCGACTTCTTTCTTAGCAATTATAACTTCTTTCTTATTTCCACATCATATCAGCTCTATTTGAAATTCAGAATTATCCGTTGTTGATCATTATGTAGCTTCGTGGGAAATGGGATTCAAACCCTACATCCCATGTAATAATGTTTTGAAGCGAACTAACGATCTCGTCAATTTGTCTAATCCAATCGCTTAAAGTATTATTCAAATAAGACTAGTATGTTTATCACAGAAGCAAGAATTTTGCAAAGGAATGACCTCATTTTATGTTAGTTATAATTAATTTAATATGAGAATATATTATTTTATTATTTAAAGGTATATTAACAATTTCTATATTTTTTTCTCTACGACTATTAACTAAGAATTGAAGAAATTTCAATTGTTTGCTTAGCACAATTTCAGCCCTTGAAAGAAATATTTCATTTTTCTTGTTTTATTTGAATATTTTTTTATGTAGAATAAACTGTGAATAATTAAGAAAATATTTTTTTTTCTTAATTTTATAATGATCGTAGAAACCATTGATTTAAAGCTCAGTTTTATTTAGATATTAGTTTGCAGTTTACGCAAAGTTACTTTTTGTAATTTAGACATTCATGCCGACGACATGCACTCAAGTATTTGATACATTCACATTAACCGAAAATTTTAAAAAAATTAGAAAATATAGTGAGGATCAAGCATATTTGGTACAGAAAAAAAATAATTAATCACTTTTTTAGAACAAAATATATAAATTTTTTCAAAATTGTTTAGTTTGATGTTCATTTACTTAGGGAGTCGTGTTGTTACAGATATACATTAAAAATAAACTTTATAGTTCCAGGAAACCCTTTTTTTTATTTTTAGTAAACATTTTATATATTACCGTCGCCCTATAATTACCATGGACTTGAATACAGTAAACAATATTTTATGAGATAATAATTGTGTTAAGAATTCGGAGATATATTGGTTTGGGTTTTATTTTAATAAACATTTGATTCTATAGATAAGGATCCCTTCTTCTGTCAAGTATTTTGAATGGTGTAAGTGAGATTCAAATGCAGCTCCTAATTCCTGTCACGGAAAGGGAAAATGTGCATTTACTTCATGCGATACTTTGAGAATATAAATAAGGCAATAGAACTTAAAGACAGCTCAAAAAGGTTTAATGTTTACGGTTAAGGACTAATTTTCAATAGGAAGCTGGAAAATGGTGAGGCAAATTAAATTCTAGAGATACGACCATGAAATATTAACCAAAGACAGGACGTCTTTCCAAACTTGACGATATTTTAAAGGCAATATTATAGCAAAGTCATTAAACATTTTTCAAAGTATTAAAGTTTTGAGAAGTTTTTCAGAAATTTTTATATATTATTAATTAAAGTTAATAGGTCTTTAGACTTTTGGTAAACTGATTGTGCGAAACGTTGTTATTATAAATATTTATGAAGAAATGTGATAAAAACAAATGTTACTTTGTATAGAATGTCCCTGCCCCTCGGTCTCATACAATTAAGATTTTAATATATACGCTTTTTATGAATTGTAGTGCTGGTAGTAAACTTGTAATACTGGTATCCGGGACCAGTCTATATTGCTGGACTAAATCTGATTTCTTATATGATTTCTTGTTTTATTACTCGCTTCTCAAATGGTTTTGATCCCTTCGCTTGTTATTACAATCGTGTACATTTGAAAAATACAAATTTATGTTCCTGTGGCTTTGTTGTAGATGTTGACCACTTTGTTTTCTCTTGCATTGTAACAAAAGTTTTCATTCAAAATGTTCTGTTGTTCAAGCTAATCATATTTGGCTTAAGTCTATGTAGGAAAATCCTAATTTTCATTTCATGCTTAAATCCTGTGTTCTTATGTTTCGTAAAATTACACTATAAATTTCATAAATGTTTCAAAATGTGGTAAATTTTCTTAATTTTTAAATTTCAATATTGTGTGCTAAGAATTGTATGCCTTTTACATATGTGTATAGTTTGTATAGTGCTTCCTTTCCCAATCTCTTAATTTTAGTTATTGTGTGTACTACTTCAACCAAAACTGTCTCCGGCAGACTGACTTCAGGTGATAGTCATAGAATCAATATCCTTTATTAACAGGAAATCGTTACGTCAATGGAAATATAAATTGTCATGCATTCAAAAAAATTAAGGAACGAAAAATGAAAAGTCAAATTTTGGAAGTATTCTAACTAGGACGTCACAAACAAGTTGTTAATTTTTATTTTTAATATAATTTTTTTTTTTATTTTCATTATTAGATTTTATCTTAAATTATTTTCTCCAACATGAGCTGTTAATTGTTGCTCTTTATTGCAATAAGAAATTGTAAAAAGAAATGCCTATGCCATTAAATGCTGAGATTCTGTCCCGGAAAGCCGGTCCGGGGCTTTAAGGGCTAAAGGTGTCCCTTGTATTCCGTCAATAGACCTCGTGTTGCTTCTAATGTGCCATTAATAAAACCAATTAATCAATATCTTGCATGAATGTTTTTTTTTATAGTTTAAGTAGAAAATTATAACTTCATGAAATTAGAATATTAATTTCAAGTTACAAATTTGCTCAGAACAATTTAGATTTTTAAATAAACCTTTATTTAATTGCTTGGATACTTTCCTGATGTCCAATTAAAATACAAAAAAAATTAATTTAAAAAAAAAAAATCCATGATGATGATAGCAGTCCATTTTTTCAACTTATCTTTTAATTGAAATTTTAAATTAAAAGGAACAGTAATTGCTTTAAGTGAATGTCTGAATCTGATTGTTAAATTATATGAGAAAATACTTCAAGGAGTGCATTTCATCTATTTTAAATTATTACAATGATTGTCACACAACTCAACACATTTGTATTAAACATACATAGCTTGAATTTTGTAATAAGCAGCTATTTCAGTATCAAAAGAGCAATAAGATAAATATAGGCTCCGTTATGCAGATAATAACAAAACCCCTTTTATTGTTGTATGCTTTAGTGTGTTAAATGTGTTGACTGTATTTGAAGTTCTAAGATTTCAAGTGTTACTACGGTAGCCGAATGGTCATGATCGCGAACTCTATAGGATGGTTGTTTTAGTCGTATCGTTGGTTCATGACCTGATGCCACTTAAGTCTCATCCCAAAATGGGGATGATGACTCATAAATGTTTCAAGATTTCATGTTCTAATAAGTTGTGGAGGTTCGAGAGTGGAGTGTGAGCTCAAGTGTTTTATTCATCTCTAGACCAAGTTTCAGAATTACAAATCTCTCTGGTGTCGATCTGAACGCGATGCTGATAAATAATCAAACAAACAAACTGAGTTTTAATATCAATAAGAGAACGACAAACACCAATCACTTTCTTACTTTATCTTTCAAGGGCTGCTGAAAAGAATGATTCTCGAGTTCATTGTGTTCGAGAAACACTGTCAAATAAACACTAAGAATTGTTCGTCATTAGGAAAGAATAACAATTAATCAATACATAATTTTTCTGAGTACAGCTACTGGGCTGTAACACAAGAGTGAAAGTAAGATTCTTCTATCGAACAAGTTAAGTGAAGGACTGAAATAACTTATGAGTGAGGTTACGCGACATAAAACAATGAATGTCGATTTTAAAAATGTTGGTTCATGAAGATAGAAAAGGTTTTGTGAGACTTTGACGTTGAGGATTTTGTTGTGATTATCTTTGTGGATACTATATATACCTACTACATTATTTAATCATAGTCCAATGTGGGAACGAGTTACGTTGATTTCCTTCAGCGGCAAATTGAGGCAAAAATTTATTTTGTTGTGAGATTCGGGCACATAGGTCAAAAATATCTTTAATGATCATGCTCTGGCAAAGAGGCTTGTGGAAATTAAAGTAAGGTAGGGAGGAAAAAATTACCGAGAAGCTCGATTAGACAGTCTGTTGTGGAGCATTGACCATGTTTCAGTGGCTGCGGTTGCCTAGTTATCCTGGTTTTCGATTAACGTCGGGTTTTGTTTTCATCCAGAAACGGATTCGAGTCTTGATACTTCTGAAGACAAACCGTGTTGCGGTACTGATGTAGGCTAAATCTGTTCAAGATTCTAAGTCTTACGTATGTCGCGGTGTGGAAGTTTGAAGAAGGAGGTTACATTAGTTGTAGTCCTATTTACTTAACTGAGATTCAAATTTACGAGGTCCGTCGACAAATATTCTCGTGTTGCTGCTCAGTGCGACGTTGTTAAATAATCATAATCTCTACTGTCATTGGGCTTTCGTTTCCACGTCAGGAAGAAAATTTGGAGGTTCATTGTACATACCGAGAAATGCCTCAGGCCTTGAAATAATTAAATTTAAAAATTATAAGTTTAAATGTATGTTATTTTAAAATGAATGTGTATAATTTCTTTAAAACGAGTTGCTCTAGCACTTCATTTATTTATTTGCGTGGGGTAGTTACTTCAATAGAACAAAACATGAATATTCCCGTGGTAAATTCTTGTAAGAAAATATTGTCTCCTACAGCATCTTTGCGCAATTTTAGAGTATGTAAGTGTGACTCGTGTGAGACAGTGTTTGCTGTTTTTGAAAGGCAGTTTTATATAGCTCACAAGCAAGTAAGAAACATATAAAAATAACAAATGTGATAAGTAAATAACTTTGACCGCTACTATGAAAATGTTATCAATATCACGATAAAAAAAAAGTAAGAAATGTATTGTGATGAATATATATAGATTTTTTTTTCGGAGAAAAACATAATAATTTAATAATTCAGTGAAAAACTGTTTCATATTTTCTTAATCGTCCTCTTTAGTGCAATATGCGTCGTGCGTAATTTGTTGAAAATATTTTTTCTTTCTGAATCTTGATCACTTTATTATTGAATGATTTCTTATCGAGAGATAAACAGCCGATGATCAAGTTTCTTCGAAATGGGTTTTTCTGAAAATGACTTTGACTGTACAAATGAACCGATGAAAATATTATACAAATATCTCGGTATATTTGTTGATGTTATATTATCTTTTGTCTGTTCACCTTAATAATAATTGTAGACAGCAAAATACCATCGGAATTTAAGATGAAAGTATTTGTTGACACTTGAATAAAATCTGAATATTTGTTGTTGTTAGATCAAATGCTAATAATGATATTATTGTTAGATAAAAAAGGTAATAAATTATTTTCTGGTTCCTTTTAAAACTACAATACACGAAAATTACAATATGTTGCTCTTGGTGATTTTTTTCATAAGACAAATTCCAGTTTCATACTATGGAATTTAAAAAACAAATTTTAATGACTTGACCTTGTTAACTT
>BMAW01100087.1:5453-16752 GCA_019974015.1 Nephila pilipes | reverse complement strand
ACTTTCATGTCAATGCTAGTACATTGCTAGAACAACTGAAAATTTCTCTTCAAATATCTAAGGAATTGGTCGAACATGAAAATATATAGTCTATTTATATAAAGCTACAGCCAATTCTGTTCTTACACGAATTTCTTGTACACGATTTTGATTTAACACGAATCAGAAGAAGTAAAAAACTTAATTCTCTTTTTATACGACTTATTTCGATTTAACACGATCGATTCAAATCTAAGAAGAAAATTTTGCTTTAATTTCATTTCTTATTACTGTGACTTTGGAGACGAGGAATGTAACGCAATTTCAATTGTGAGAATTTCCCGAATTTCATAACCTTAATATGGAATTTTGTCTACTTTATCAGCAATTGGAGTTCGGCGTTCAAAGTGAAAACACTTGAGACACTTGTTTTGATTGGACAGAAATGTTTCAGATATTCAAAACAAGTCTCAGAAGGGAAAAAAAACTAATGACAAATATTTCTCCTCAACACGACAAACGATGAGAGCAAGTCAACGATCAAATATTTATTTTTTATTTTATCTTATTCTACGTTTTGATCGCATTCCCAATAAAGAGTGGAACATATATATTTATTAATTTTGGTAAAACTCAATAAATAGCAAGTTATAGTTTTAAACCTTTTGTTTTATTAATTATAACTGAAGTATTTTTCGGTAGCCATTACACAATGTCTGATAATTCATCTATAACAAAAGCGAAAAGGTAATGTGTTATTTTTGCTGATTTCTTAAGATTGGAACCACTATTCTATTTTTTCATATATGCAATGCATTTTTTACACAATTTTTTTTTTTTTTTGCACATCTTCTTCGGGAGGGTATCTATCGTGTAAGAATAGAATTAGGTGTACATTTTAAAAAAAATATTTTCTAGAATTTTTTTTCTCTAAGCTTCAATTCTAATTTGATAGATTGTACATTCTTAAAACATTGCCCTGAAATTACATCATAAGAACGATTACTCTTGTTTCATTCACAAAAATATGCATTCCTTGTTCTTGTATTAAAAAAAATATTGATTTAATTCCGTGCAGTATAACATTTAAAACTTGCCAAAGACTTTAACTAACTCACTTCAAATTTGAGCTGAAAAATAAAAATACAAACAAGAAAAAACAATCACATTTTTACCTTCAGCATTTTCATTTCCTCCATGGCAGTCAATCATTCACTCATATTTTATTACCATTTTACTTATTTTGAGAGTTCCTTGATGATAAAGATTGGTATCTTGTAAAACTCTAGACAAACTTTTCCCTTGTTTTACTCCATTTAGAGATATATGTTTTATTATCTTTGGAATAATAATTATAAGATTTAAAAACAACATGATAATTACGATTCGAGAGATTTTAAAATTATACTGAAATTTTTCCTTTGAAAACTTTCGTTTACATCAGATTCATACAATAAACAAGGCGATTTGAGCTAAGGGATGG
Organism: Nephila pilipes; assembly: GCA_019974015.1. Taxonomy (NCBI): domain Eukaryota; kingdom Metazoa; phylum Arthropoda; class Arachnida; order Araneae; family Nephilidae; genus Nephila; species Nephila pilipes. The sequence goes on along the minus strand of BMAW01100087.1, from coordinate 15,290 downwards.
ATTTGGCACAAGATGAAGATATGTTATAATTCAAATTTATTATTAAATAGGACAAATATGCGTGATTTGATACGAAAAAAAGCGGTAAACTAAAATCAAGAAAAGATACATTTTTTAATATTTAATGTAACAAAAGTACAATCACAAGAACTCTCAAATTCTAAAGTGAATTAGCAAAAATAAGAATAATTATCTTATTATTTACAAACACTTTCTTATGTAGTATACGTTTGTAAGTTTGATATTCAACATAATTTATAAAGTTTAAGGGGACTTAGTACCTTTCGAAATCAAAAGTAGAACATTTTGACAAACTTTTTTTTGATTCTTCATAAATCAACAATTTTTGCTCATTTCAATATGAAACTTTGCCAGTTTGTGTAATAAAATGTATAGTTCAAAATATTGGGTCAAGTTTTTCTATTAAATTAATATATTTTCTTATACAACACGAAATATGCGTACAAAAATTTAAAAAAATAAATTATCATACCTTACGTTACCCACAAGATAACATTTGAAAGATGTACAGTAGAACCATAATTCTTATACCAAATTAAAGCTAAATATTGACCTTATTCTGTAAAGCTCAAATTTTAATTTATCTTACATTAAAAGAATTGAAAAATTAAAAAGTTATCAAGTTTGTATTTAGTAACTTTTTTTTCATGTATCATATTATAAAATAGAATCTAATTATCCTATTAACAAAATTGAGGTTCACAGAATAAAGATCTACAAGTACAACAGTCACGTAAAATTTTAAAGCTCTGCATGCAAAACAGTTTTTTTAATCCTGTGGGAAAGTGTGAAAATAACAAACTGAGAAAAAGAGGTTTGTTTACATTGCATTACATAGAACAAGCCACTTTAGACATTGACATTTTTTGTTGCACAGGGCGTACTAATTGTTGGATTTTGACGCGGTTTGCTTTAAAATGCTCCTAACATTCAACACTATTTTTTGAAAACGAATTTGAAAAATCGAATTTTTGAAGGTGCAAAGGTACTAAGTCCCCTTAAAATTACTTTGCGACATTTAGAATTACATTTTCATCTTTTTAAATTAAATGATTCATTATATTAAAAATTAATAACTCAGCGAGTATTTATTATTATTTTTAATTATATATTCTTCGAATAAAAACAAGCACAGCTCTCATTTTTAAAATAATTTTCCAATAAATTACTTAAAAAGCATTTCTTTCAGACAAATTTGAATACCTAGCAATTTTTCTCAGTACTTTTTCACCTACGCCCCTTAAAATAATCGAGTTCAATAATTTTACCAATGATTGCTCAGAAAGGTATAATCCACAAATCAATCTATTATTTTCAAGGAACTCTATTCTTCAAGTTGACAATTTTCAGGGGGTATTACAAGTTTTATGACAATGATGATACAGTTTCATTTGATAATGTGGCAAAATCACGATTTCTAATAAACGTACACAGAAGAATAGGTGGAACCTACGAACAGAGAAAGGGGAAACTTCCATTTCCTTGAAAATGCTTGCTTTTCTCCTATTTGCCTGATATGCATGCTGCTATGTGAAAACTCATTAATGAATTGTGTATGTATTATGTGTTAAATCTGACTCATGTTCCCTATGGCTGGTGTGTACAGCACATATCGATGTATTTTTGTTTTGAGCTTACGGCAAACAAGTTTTGGTGTGTTTTAGGTAAAGATTTGTGTATTATTTTTTTTTTACTATTATTTTGGAAATAATCATGTGTGGTTTTGATTTCTTTTAACAGCTGTTGCTTTCGATGTTTCATGTTAAGAATTTTTTTAAAAAAAAACTATAAAAAGTTTATCTCCCAAAACATGAATTAGATTATTAAAATAAAATTTTAAAAAAAATTCGCTCATTATTTATTAACTTGAATTAACTTCGATGGCGTGCGGAAATAATTATATTTTTTTGATAATAATTTAATTTTAAAATTTGCAAAAAATGAATTTGATTTTTATAAAAAAAAAAAATTATACATATGACTCCTTAAAAACAGCGGAATATTTTTAACGAAGAAATAAACTAGCTCACGTTCTTAAGAAAATATTTAAATTTTGAAAAAAATAATTAAAACATTAAGATATATGTTTGTACCAGAATTATTGTTCCGATAACTGAACAAACCTCAGTAACACAGCAACTAAGCAGAATTAAAATTTAAAAAAGTTATTTTGTGTTAGTTTAAAATAAATGAACTTATTATATTGATGATTTACATAGATTTACTTGAAATACTCCAATATTATAAAGGATATTATTAAAATTTTATTTTGAAAGGAAAACAATTTTAAATATTTTAAAGTACACATTATTATTGAGCAGTTAAGCTTTTTGCTTGAAGAATAAAACAAAACTTCGAGGATTTTAATGAAGAAAAAAACAAAATTTCAATGAAGAAAAAGTTGATAATTATGTTTACGCAGTTTACTAAGTAATGCAATACAATTAGTACATTTAGCAATCTGTGAATATCCGACACAAAATCAATACTAATAATATATATAAAAAAATATATAAATATGTAAAGAAATCACGAAAGAAATGTGTATTTATGCAAATCAGATAAAATAATTTATATAACAATTAAACAATGTAAAATTTAAAACCTAAGGACCAAAAATCAAAAAAAAAAAAAAAAAAAAAAAAAAATTAAAAATTTAAAACCCAAAACCCAAAAAAAAAAAAAAAAAAAAAAAAAAAGAATCAATTAAAGAACTAGAAAATTTTTAAGAGAATGTCCAATGAAAGAAAAGAAAAAATTTAGAATGGTGGAAATAATGTAATTAATATTGTTCCATACTTTGGAATGGAATAATGGAATATATACAGTCAATTAAACAGTAAGCGAATATTTAAGTTTAAATTCTAGGCATTTATCTTTTCTGTCTAATTTTAGTTATGGAATAGCTCTAAAAAGTAATCAGAAGTTGGAATAATTTAATACTTTTGAGTAAAACAAACAAAAATTTAAATAAACTAATTTCAACTCTAAAATTGTTTTTAAACGTGGATTTTTTTTTTTAATTCGAATAAGGAGTCACATTAAAAAGAAACATGTACCATAACTTCAGAATAATAATTTTTTTAGAAAAGAAAAAGAAATGATTATAGTAAATGAATTAATTCACATTTCGATACACGAAACTCAAAGTAAGTAAGCAAATGACAAATTTCTTTGGCTTTTCAGAAGAAATAAAAAAAAAAAGCATTGTTGTTGTTTCTAATGTCCTGTGTTTGTGCACTGTTTGTGGTGGAATCTTGGGAATACATTGCATGGCCTAATTTGCATGAAATAAAGCGTTGGTGTTGCTCGATTGTGCCGAAGATCAATGTTGCTTCTTTGTTGGTGTTGGTGGCATTCGGTGGAACACGGTCAATAAAAGTGAAAAAAATGGCACCCCTCTCTTTTTATGAAAATTTCCTGCTTTTATTAAATCGCACTCGCATAGCTTCGAAAAACTGATGAACTCAGAATTAATAATGCTACAAATGCGAACTGATGATTGCGCAAACAAGTTTAATATTTTTTCCTCCTCTAATACCATCTAAGCATAAATTAATATAATGAAGAGTAAATATGTTTCAATAAAAATTAAAACATAATTAAATATATTGTTATATTTTAACAAAACATTCGAATTTAACTTTTAATAAAGCGCTCGAAAAAAATTACTTCACAATCACACGTTCAAATTCAAATAGGTTTCAACATCGGAACATTGATTGATATACTTAACAATAGATGGCAGCACCACTGCTTGTCTAGTTAACATTCATAATTTTTTATAATCTGTTGCACCTCATATAAAATCTTTTTAAATCATGAACGTTTTCAGAAACTTTGAGTGCCCTCCTTATAATTAACTTACCAAAAATAATATTTATCCCGATTATCCCCATAATAGTTGTGATAACAAGAGACAAAATAATAATAATAATAAACATGTAAATTCGAAATCATAAATCATTCAAAATTTTCTTTCGGTGTGGATTCCTATATCAATTTACCCCCTTCCATTATAAATTAAATTGATTATAAACTAATTGCTTATTAAAATTTATCAGTAATGTGAACAGATTAAAATGTAGGGTAGTTCAAAATGAATCATCCGTTTTCAAAATGTCATACCTTCATAAATAAACGACATGGAATGATAAGTAATATATAAATGCAATTGAAAAATATGGATTTTTGTTTTACAAGTGTTCAACATAACTTCCTTCAGTTACACGTGTAATGTCGATTCGATGTGTCAATTCCTGCCGAACACGTTATAAACCGTCGGGGTAATGGATTGTACAGCAACATAAATCTGTTTTTAAAGTTCACATAAATGTGTGGGTGATGGAGTAGCATGCACTTTATTTTTTACAAACTCCTAAATGAAGAATTGCATGGGATGATATCAGTTAACTCAGGTGGCCAGCTGTGTAACATCTGGTCCACTGCGACCACCTGCGAGGTACGAGGGTCGTTCAATAAATCCTTGGAAAATCTAAAAGGTGGTGCTTTAGTAAGCGTCATGACTCACTAGACAGCTGTCAAAGTCTCAGTTACTCGTTTTCATAATCTTGAGGCTTTTTACTCCTCAAAAATTCTTCGTCATAACTTAAGCAGTCGATGAGATCATCCTCGCCTTCTTTGGAGCAGAGTCGCCGAAAGCAACCCAACATTTCGATTTTTTGCTTAATTTACTGATGCATAATGTTGAATCCAGGTCTCACCGATGTCGTCAACTCGACGCTGCAGCTATCAAATTTTAATTGAACAGTATCTGACTATCAAATCGAAACTAACTTAAGAATCAACGTCAAATTTGTTTCGGCTCCGTTTAACGGATGGCAGCACCCAATGGTGACAACTATTTGCCGTAATGATGCCCTCTGTTTTTGAACCCCTCCCCCCTCGTAGCTTCGTGAAAGCTTCTAAAACAGCTTTCGTGAAATAGCTTCCCGAGGAACACACGAGAAACATCTGTAGTTCACAATACAAAACTTACTTATTTTTTCTTTGCGTTCGTGTATTACTTATCATTCTATGTCGTTCGTTTTTGAGAATATGGAATTCTGAAATCGGGTGATTCGTTTCGAATATCCCTGTATATGTTATTCATACCAGACAATTCGAAATATGTCTACGATTGCCTTAAATTACGATAAAATAGAACATTTTTTTTAAAGAATAAATTTATTTTTAGAAGCTAAGAATACAAGACTGAAACTTCGGTGTAATGGAATATTTTTCGAGCTATCTTTTGATTCATAAATTATTCTATCCGAACTATCTTAAGATTTATAGTTCTTTAAAGTTTAATCCCTTGGAAACGAATCCCGCGAAAGGAAAGGAGCGCGGTGCCATTTGTTTCACCGGTCGATGTGTGCTTTGAATGCTTTTGACAATAGGAGTATGGTCCTACAGGTGCCAGCCATTTCACTTGCCTACGAACACCCCGAGAGTGACATCATGAAAAGACAGCCACGTGACCCTTCCAAGGACAAACTAGTCAATGAGAGGTATGTTGCAAGCACGTGATAGGTCTCTCTTAACTCTTTTTCTCATTCAAAGGATTTCCGAACAGAAAATAAATATCTAATAACTTTCACAGTTAATCAATAGTAATATTCATTTACTGTATGAAATTTCATGTACTTTGTTTTTATTCACAAGTAGTAAATTTGGAATACAGTTTATGATTCATTTCTAATATTCATTATTTTATTTTGAGAGATGATTTGAGATGTTTCCCAATTGTGTAATTGTTAATTGGCTTCATTTATCCCAAGAGAAAGTATGTAGAATTATTTTACAAATGAAATTATGAAAGGGGCATATCATGAAAAATCTTTTAATCAACAATGTTATGCATTTTCAGAAGTTAGCTGATATAACAGAAGCATAACTGTGTTTTCATGATATAATAGATTGTCTCGTAACGAACATGGAATGCTTTCACCAGATGCAATCGTTCCGTAAAGGTTTGCTGCAAGTAATAACATTTCCAAAAAAAACTTGTAAAGTAAATGAAGCCATTGAGTTGAATCCAAAAGCTAATTCTGATTCATTTATCTTTTTTTATACAAATCATATTTAAAATTACATTATTATTAAATATATAATATTTTTAAAAGATCGTTACTGTATAATATTTGTGATTAGCTATTTTAGAAAATTACTACTTTAGAATAATATTTCAGAAGATTTAAATATATATATACTCCCATATATATACTCAAAAACATTAAGAAATAAACTTCGTTGAATTTAAGATCGCAGATACATCTGGCGAGTTAAATATTGCTATTTCTGATTTCGATTGACAATAATTTACAAAAGGAATTACTTTTGATTTCAGTGTATTTATTTTAGTCTAAAATTTTAAAATGTTGATTCTATTTTCTTTTCTCCAGTGAAATGAAAATTAGATACTTTGAAATCGGAATTGAGAAGTTTGGTTTGTATTTTTGTAGTGAAAGCATCTAATTATGCAATACAGATGAAATGCAAGTTATGAAAAATAAATGAGTACTCCATATTTTTTTATTACGGGTTATGTGTAAGGTATAGTATGAGTGAATACTAGATAAGACATATGAAGAAAAAGAAACCGTAACAAACCATTTAGCTTAAGAACTTAAAATAATACTAATAAAATTACTACTAATAATAATAATAATTAAAATATATGCTACTAATAATAATAACAACAGTAATGCCATCTTAATGCATTGTAAGATTAACCTATTGAAATCGCATTTTTCCTCTTTTCGATTAATGTGTTTTGTCTCTTGGTTATTAAAAAGAGTTTGCAAAATTCATTATGCTTTAAAAGCCTTAACATACCTTCTTAACCCAAATAGATGCTTTTAAAAATTTTGGTTTTCAAGTCTAAATATCGATGTAGGAAATGAAAGAAATCTAAGAAATTTGATATGTCCTCATATGCGTTTATTAAAATCAATATAAGATTTCCAAATGTACAATGTAAGGTGACAGAACACTTTCAAAACAAATTTTTTGGTCAAGGTATTGATTTTTGTTTCTGTTTTTGAGTTCGTATTAAAATTCAATTTTTTTTACCTTTAAAAATCTGTTTGAATTTTGTTTCTGTCTTATTCAAAAGCTGAGTTACAGCTGTATTTATTTCAGCTGTTAATATGAATTATTACAATTATTTATGAATTATTATAGCTGTTTATGAATTATTATAGCTGTTAATAATTATTACAGCTATTGTTATATGAATTTCTCTGACCGGTAAGGCAGTAAAAACGACATTTTTTATTGCTGCAAAACACAATATATCTCAAAATATTTAATGAATCAATGATTCTCAAATTCTATATCTATGTTTTTTGAATAACTATACACAGAATAGACAGTTCTTGAGATTTTAAATCTAATAGAATTTTTCTTATATTTCTATAAAATGAAAATTACAACGACTTTTAAAAAAAACGTTCAGTATTCAGAACTCGAACTACCATAGCTTCCTGCATAAAGGCTATATTATCAAAATAATAGTCTGTTCTCTAGGTAAGGTTATATTCAGTACTATTCGATTTTAAAAATAATAATATACTTATTTTCTTTTAAGTTACCGTGTTTGTGGAAAGTATTTTTGCATATATGTATAAAATGCCCTTTTGACAGTAGAAATAGACACTAACAAAACTTTTCTTGGGTTATTTTCTAATTTTGAACGCCCAAGGTCATAAAACATTTTTGTAGGCAAAATTTACGTTAATTTAAGGGGACTTAGTACCTTTCGAAATCAAAAGTAGAACATTTTGACAAACTTTTTTCGATTCATCATAAATCAACAACTTTTGTTCATTTCAATATGAAACTTTGCTAGTTTGTGTAATAAAGTGTATCGTTTAAAAATATTGGGTCAAGTTTTGCTATCAAATTAATATATTTTCTTATACAACATGAAATATGCGTACAAAAATTTAAAAAATAAATTAGCTTACCTTACGTTTCTCACAAGATAACATTTGAAAGATGTACAGTAGAACCACAATTCTTTTACCAAATTAAAGCTAAATAATAACCTTACACTGTAAACTTCAAATTTCAAATTTTATCTTACATTAAAAAAATTGAAAAATTAAAAAAATGTTATCAAATTTGTATTTAGTTATTTTTTTTCATGTATCATGTTATAAAATAAAATCTAATCATCCTATTAACAAAAATGAGGTTCACAGAATAAAGATCTACAAGTACAACACTCGTGTAAGATTTTAAAGCTCTGCATGCAAAACATTTTTTTTAATCCTGTGGGAAAGTGTGAAAATAACAAACTGAGAAAAAGAGGTTTGTTTACTTTGCATTACGTAGAACAATCCAGTTTAGACACTTACATTTTCTGTTGCACAGGGTGTAATAATTGTTGGAATTTGACGCGGTTTGCTTTAAAGTGCTCCTAACATTCAACACTATTTTTTTAAAACAAATTTGAAAAATCGAATTTTTGAAGATGCAAAGGTACGAAGTCCCCTTAAAAAAATTTTTGAAGATGTACTGTCACCTTTGTAGTACTTTTGTACGTAAACGCATACGGATATGTGAATATGTTCTAAAAAGGGAATGATTCTTTAACGAGGAATTAGAATATATTTTATACAATCTTTTTAAGTAATAAGTAAAATTGTTTTTGATTTTTTTTTTTTTTCAAAAAAAAAAAAAAAAAAATTTTAAAAAAATTAAAACAACAAAAATATTTTCTTCAGACTACGAAGCATTGATTTTCAAAATTCGAATATCAGTTATCCTAATAGAATAACATATATAGATTTTAGAGAATCACTATTTTTTCCACTTAAGATAACTACATGGATTTAATAACTAATTATCTCGGATATCATTCAGCGAATGTTAAATCCTAATGGATTTAACATTACGTGTAATGCATAAATCGAATTTCGGAGCACTCTTTGTGGGAAAATTTGAGTATCTATTGACAATACTGTGAGTATTTGAAAAAAAAAAATGCCCCTTAGATGTGAATTACTTCTTTAAATTATAAAATGTCTTTTATTTAGTTCCGTACTAGAACTAAACGTTCGTAATTATAACTTTCATTCAATATTTCTCTTTACTTTCTGATAACCTATCAGCAGAATGAATTGGACCGAAGGGTCATATGTTCGAGACTCGATTTCGTCAAGAAATCTCGAATGGAACGTCAGAGGCTGTTGCTTTTAAAAACTGGACCTCAAAAGAAGTCTGTAGAGTACACACATGTGTAATCCTCGTTAGCATTCAGAATGACCGAATAAATAAAATAAAGTGCAGGACCTGTGTGCGACGCAATCTTGCACATTACTTTTAAGCAACGTATCATCCTACCTTTCAATAATGTGATGTTCCCCTCTGTCACAATCCATCTTTTGATCACCTTAGTAATATTTCACTGGTTTGTAGACTTTAATGTTGTTCTCTGTACCCCTTCGCCCTGTTCTAACCCGATGCCGATGTTCGCCTAGGCTAATATCCATAGCTTACGGTCAAATTGGAATGATCCAAGGTGCAGCCGGTTTCTTCGCTTACTTCGTCATCATGGGAGAGAACGGATTCTTACCGAGTCGGTTGCTGGGCGTCAGGAAAGAGTGGGACTCGAAAGCAATCAACGACCTGGAGGACTCCTATAATCAAGAATGGGTAAGACAGACCTCTTTATGTAGCTATCATTAACATAAATTTGTTTATATCTTTTTCGTTCAACTCATATATTAGGTTTTGGAAATATTGAATTTTGGGCAATTCACACAAAAATAATTCGAGATAAAAAAAAAAAAAAAAAAAAAAAAA
>BMAW01100082.1:26816-43421 GCA_019974015.1 Nephila pilipes | reverse complement strand
AATCAATTTTTATGTTTCGAATCTTTGTTAAAGATGTTTACGTAGAATCTGTTATTCATTTTATTACGGAACAGAATTTGTGAATAAAATGAAGAACATGTTTGCATTCATGGAGATAAATATTTTATAAATACACAGTGGGGCTTAAATATTTTAGGATTCAACTCATAAATAAAATAGAAAGCACACTCGATAAATTTTTGTTAGCAGTTGTTCTATTTATAAGGGGTAACCCAAGATTGTCTGATTAAAGCTGTCCGAGGAAAATCTTGAGTAATAAGCATTTTTCCCGTTAGGGACGAATCAGGATACTCTTTATCAATTCAATACTGTTCGTGGTGATACCTGAAACGGTTTGGACTCCCAGTAAGAATTTTTTCACAGCAGCTGTTTTGCTTTCCTCGGTTTCTTAAGCTGGATGATTTACGTGAGCAAAATGGGTTTAAGAAATCCTGCTTCCTGCTCGAAAACAGTTCTGCAGAATCTCGTGTGATGTTGAAAATAGCTTACACAAATGATTTTTTGTGGATAAAATCATTTGTAAAAGTGGCTTTCTTGTTTCAAAAATGACAGTTTATCAATTGAAGGCAAACCTCGCCTTACAATTAATTATCTTTTGTAAGGTAAACCTCACCTTACAAAAGATAATTAAATAGCAATATACAAGATGTTTATTAAATAAAGAGACTGACACTTTACAAAAACTATTTTGATTTCATACGTGTTTACTAATTATCACCTTCATTATACACCCCTCCTCTACCCCTACAACGCTCCCTGCGATTCTTCCATTGTTCCAAACAGTGCAGGGATTTTTCTGTTAGCTCCTTCAGAACGTGTATCACTTTCTCTTTCACGGCGACAAGGAACTCAAATCTTGTTCCATTTAATCCAGATTACTCCTAAGGAAACAGACTGACTCAAGATCCGGCGAATAAGGCGGATGGTCCAACACTGGGATGCTGTACTTGGCTAAAACCCTCTCGAAAGACAATGCGGAATGATTTGTCTTTCCGCAATTCTAGTCGTTTTTTCTTTATTCTTACACTGAGTTCAGCTAGAACATGAAGATAGTAGAGTTGATTAATAGTTTCACTTTCAAGAACTCAGTGAAGGTACACAATCCCATGAATACCGAAATTACAATCATCATTGCTTTGAATTTTGGTTTGCTTATTCGAACTTTTTCTACTCTAGGTGAAGTTGGGCTTTTCCAGCCCTTGGAATGGCGCTTCGTTTTTTGATCATAAATAAAAAGCTACTACTCATCACACATTACTATCCTTTTAAATAAGTTTGGGTCATCTTCAGTGGCATTCAAAGTGTCAATACAAACCTTTTCGAGAGCTTCTGGTACAAGTAAGAATTTTAGGCACATTTTGGCACACACTTTTTTGCATGTTTAAATTGTTATGTTAAATTTTCCGTACGAATTACATATCAATTCCTACAGTCTCAGCAATCACACGAATACTTAACCGACGGCCAGGTCGAACCAGATTGCCGATTTTGTTTGATATCGTCATCCGATTTTGATGTATAAGGTGACCCAGGCATGAATTATCTTCAACGTCTTCACGGCCATCTTGAAAACGCTTAAGCCACTCAAAAATACGTGCACGCTATAAACATTCATTACACTACACTTCTTTCAACAAATTCCCAGTTTCCCTATCGGTATTTTTATAAGTTTCACGTAAAACTCCATAACGATTCGTTCCTCTATTGTTGCCCTTATTTTTCCGGCGTAACAAAGTAATAACTCTAATACGAACAAAGACTACAGGTGAACGGATTTTCTTATAGAAGCGAGAGGCATTGCATTCGCAAGAGAAGACTTCACGCTAAACAGCTGGTGTTTGACGCAGGGCTACTTCTTTTGTAGCAGAATCAATTTCATTATTTAATATCCACCGATCAATCGAAAATGTGCAGAAATAACGTGAACTTGAGATTGATGAAGGAGATTTGGCCTAAATGGACTCGATTGTCTAGGGGCACTGATCAGTAAATTTTAACAAAAGACATAGGAAAGAGAAGGGTAGCTGCCGAATCCATGCGGTTTCCGACTGATTAGCGAAAAGATCCTTTGTCACTTCACCAGTGTTTGGTCCAAACGGCATGATTTCCTTGCCCTATACGCCAATGTCAGCTTACTTAAATTATGTGTAATTTCTTCTTAATACTATGCAGGAAAATATACCAGTTTAACGATGTAGAAACGGAGGAGGAAACGACTATCACTACAGATGAGTATTAAAATTGGTTCCAATAATAAAATCAGTGTTTGGACAAATGCACTAAGTTTAATGGAGAGTACTTTGAAGGTGAAAAAGTTGTTTTTAACTAAACAGAAAATACATAATTTTTTAACTAATTTTGTTTGGGGTACACTCTCAAATGACCTTTGTAAAGCTATACATTTGTTGGTGCTCGAGGATTGCGTCAAACAATGTATAGCGATCCACGAACACTATAAACTACTGGAATGCGTCGAATCTACCTCGTAATCGTGAATCTTCTTGATATGATCGAATTGCTGTGTTGTTAGCTACAATTTCAGTTTTGGAAACAGAAAGTAATCCGCCGACATCTTGTAAAGCCGATATTGTAAGATGCGTTTCAACAATCCATTCAGTACTCCCCAGTAGAATATTGCATTAACTCTCAGACACAAATTTCAAGTGATTCATTAATTTACATGGAAAAATAGCTGCAAACATTGTTTTCTCTTGGGGCTTTTGAAAGAGGATTTTTTTTCACATTTTTGCTAAGTTTTAGTTAGGCCGCATTAAGCCACTTCGTTTCCTGATTTTCAGTGCAAATACAAGTAATGCAGTGGTGCATCACTTGCAATACGAGTTTGTCATATTGTATGTGAAGCATCACGATAAGTAATTAGTACTGATAGTTGATATAAAAGAAGGTCTGAACAAGCAGCTAAATCATAAGTTTATCATTTGAAGAAATTAGGTAATATAGTAAATTACGAGGCGTTTAACATGCATGATTAATATGGGGAGCAAAGGCTTTTGAGGCTAAATAGAAAACCATGTATTTGTATTGCTTTTTCTCATGAAAAGGGTTATCACAAAATTAAGACATGAGTTGATTTTTTTTATCTTATCACTTTTTTCACACATAGTGGGAAAGCATTTTAGGTTGCATAGACCTTGATTTTCTAATCTACAATTCAGAGCTCTAGATTAGAAATATTTTCAAATGTGAGATCACAACGGAAAATCATGTATCTAATGCTTTAACGGCAGGATCATTCGCAAACATTGCTAACTCGAAAAGAACAATTATTACTACTGTGAATATGGATAATATGATTGGTTTCTCATTCTAACTCATTTACTCCTTAAAAGAACCCCACAGACTCCAAATTGATAAACAGATTTTCGCATACTAGCGTTTTCTTTCTTAAATGAAAATATATCACTTCCAAAACACGAAGATTAGAAAATCACAGAGAATTTTCAAGCACAATATTTATTTCCCTTTTTAAAAAATACATTTACTTTTACTTATCTATTTAGTGAAGTGAAGTGATCTTAAATATTTTTATTTAATGCAAATATCTATGACGAAATCATGCCCGCGTGGTTCTTGAACTGTTACTCAGATAGCAGTACTGCGAACATAAAGTATCACAATTTCATGAGCTGACAATGTTTCATGCCATCAATTATTCACCAAAAGATTGAGACAACGGAAACACTAGATATTCTTCTCAACCATGTTTAGTATTCTATATGAAGTGAACTTACATTTCAGAAACAAAGAATTAATTATTAAAAAAACTTTAACACTTAATTTTAGTTGAAAAGAGTACTTACTTTTCTAGGAGGTAGATATAGAAGAGCCACAGGTCACAGCAAGCTCACACAGATCTGCTTTTTGAATTACATTATATTATCCAATACCTTCTACATCAAAATAATATTAACATATTCATGGATAATGATTAAATGCTAACGTATTTCAGTCTATTTGATCACCAGTTTGGATTAAGGTAACCATTGAAGTATGAAACGCAAACTAATATCGGAAAATTTAACGAAAATACAAATCCATTGGGATTAAGGCCTAGTGTAGATGATACTGCAGTCATGTTTTTCAGTCTGAATTTAGATTTAGTATAATTTATATAGATAACGTGTTTTAATAGATAACGTGTGCAGCATACATTTATTAAATTAGTGTAGTCTGTTCAACACAATTACAAGCTTTCTTTTATTATTCTTTTCACATTGAGACTAAAGAAATTCTGAACATTCTCGTGAATCTAAGTGCAAATCTGTACGTTTTCCTGTATAATTAATCATGAGAATCCGCGCGAGCTCTACAACATGATATCACGCAGCAAATTTAAAAGCGCTGCAAAAAAAAAAAAAGCGGGATTGAAGGGCAAACGTTATTTAAAATTCTCAAACAAAAAAATTTCTTCAAGGAGTGACAAGAATTAACTCTTACTCTCCTTTCAAATACTTTAATCAATATCAGATATTTAAAATAGGAATTTTTTCTTATTTATTTTTGGATATGCTCAATATACCCTAATGTTGACTACATCTATTTTATTGCGATGTTTATTCAGAATATGGCATCTGAGTACAAAATTGCTCATTTTTCAGATATTATTTTCGTTGTTTCAAAATTAAACTAAGTGTAAAATGGTATAAAAATTTTACACAAACATTACTGTAGCTCCTGTAATACTCATAGTAATTGTAAAAGCTAATAAAACTTATTGTGATACCAAGAGAGAGAATTGGGTTTTATTTTTACTGATTAAGTGAAGTAATATTTTTAATTAATTTCATCCTTTGAGGAAGATCATTTTGTAGAATGGGGGAAGAGTGAGTGAATGTGATTGTAAAGTTTTAACAACCAAGAGCCAGATATAGCGCAACTGTGATCTAGACAATTAAAAAAAAATGAGATAAAGGAGAAAAATAGGTTAGCAAGAAGAAAATAAGGAAAAATTGTTATTCTATCCCGGGGATGTGTCACCTGTTTTTGCCAAGGACAGTGACCCCATGTGAATTCACTCACGTCATCTAGTATCTTTTGGAACAGTTCTTCACCAGGTGCTGTAATCCGCCAATATAACATTCTTTCCCTGATTATTTTATTTCTTCTTGCCTCGGATTTCTAGTATTTTCTCTAGAATGAGGTGGAATATATTTCTGTACTGGTAAATTCTTCTAATCTTCCCATGATGGTCGTTTGTTAAATGATGAAAACTCTCTTTGGAAATTTTCTTTTTCTCTTTCATATTCTTCCGATTCTTTTTGCCACCTATCCCATTCTTTTCCTTGCTCCTTCTCAATCAACTTCGATAGTTGTGGCCAAAATACCACTGACAAATTCTTCATCTTTCAAGAATGTTTTGCAATCTAGCAATTTCTGCTTTAATTCCAAATCAACTATTACACCTAACTCACTTAAGATTTAAACAAATTCTTCCTTTTCGCGTTCGTAAATATATATGTATCGATCAATTCTGTAACAAACTCTTCCTCGTATGCTTCAGATTTCAAGATAGTACGTTCAATGTAACGATTCTCATGTTCGAAACATTTTCGATGCCCATTTCTTGAACTATGAATTACAAGTCTTCTATTATTTTTCTCTCGCTAGGAAAGCTATTGCGATTCGCAAGCCAACGGTATAAGAACTTTCACAAAATTTCCTGAAGCATATATCCTGGCAGACAGCCAGCGTAACGTTTGTATTTGGTTCAAAGATACAGAGAAATGAATTACGACATTTAAAATGAAACAAAAACTTTATTTTAAGACCAAGAGGCTTATAACACTCCCAGAAAGATCTACTGTAACTGCTTTCATGCTACCGATTCTTCGAATGTCTCACAAAAATCTCTACCTCCTCACGGGCGGAATCACTAGAGCCGCGTAGTGGAGGCTTCTGAATCATTACTTGGTGGGAATGGAAACACTACAATGGCTGATGTAGATCAACCTTTCGTTTTGGATAATAATAAATTCAATTGTTTTCACCTCTTACGATTCGTTAAAGAAAACTCTCTCGATGATGTCTTTTCAGTAGAAGTTCTGTGGAGATTTTTCGATTCTCTATTTGTCTATCAATCAAGTCGTGGGATACATATTTTTCTTCTTTTCATTTTCAAATCGCATGCAAAAAAAAAATGACTATATCGAATCACATTCAATACTTTTGTCGATTGTGAGTGAGTTTGAATGGAATCTTCATCCAACAATGCTGCAACACTGATTTTAATTTTTTTCAGGGTTTTCTCTCACATCAAAATCGCCAGCTTTGAAGCTATTGAACCAACATTCAAAGTGTGTTGAGATAGTCGTTCGTCATACGCTAATATAATTACAGTAACTTTTCTTCAAAATGAGTAACAATCAAAGCACAGTTTTCTTCAAAGAGTAATTAATCAAGTCCTTCCAAATGATCTATTTTTGTATAAAATGCAATACTTTCAAAGCAATAAAATATTACAACTTATACTATCAAACTTTTTCCATGTATGGTTTTCAAGGTTAGATAAATCAAACAATATGTTATAATGTCAATTCACCATGCGTAAAATGTATGCTTGGCGCTTTTCTCATTTCTATAGGTATACATATTATTTTGTTCACACACAAACACACAACAACCACATATATATGATATATATATAATATATGATACTATGTACATTTAAATAATAAATAACTCTTTCTGAAACGTAACAAACAAATGATTATTACGTAGAAAGAGAAAAAATCTTGAAAAAAAATGCTCACTGAATGTTCACTTTAACTAAATACACTCCATAACATAAACAACGACGCATCAAAAATATTTGTTCGATGGAAACAAAAAGTGGCAGATAGGAAAATTATGACAAAAGAAAATGATTAAAATTTCAGAAAAATTGAATGATTTATTTCAGAGTTACAAGTTACAAAGTTACAGCTCAATAAGATGTTGCTCACCTCCATCCTTTATGCAAGCTGCCACACGATGTGACTAAGGAGGATAAAGCTTCCGATGGTCTCTTGCGGTATTTTCTGCCGGGCCAAAATTTAAGAAGACAGTGCAATAAGAGACAAGCCTTTAAAGGTCGCTTTTCGCGCGTGCTCCCTCAACTCGATAGAAACCGTGAATAGAACCAAGACATGTGAAACAGGTCCCTATTTGAAAACTGTTGGTCAGTATATTTGAAGCTTTGAAATTCATAAGGTTCTCACTACTTCCAGTTGCCTTGTCGGACCAGCCAGATTTGGACTCCTGATTGAGGGACTGTCCGGCGTGCAATAGGGAGGTAGATTAACCCTAGTATTTGGGGCAGCTTGTGCTGCTAGTGCTACTGATTTTTTCTATCTTGTTGTGATAGCAATCACAACACTAAAAATGAAAAGGAACAGAGACTGAAAAGGAATTGAACAGAAGGAGGTAAAAAGAACAAGAGCAGAATTTTTTTATTATTATTATGATTATTTAATTACTAATATTTATTTTTGGTTGTGACGAGTTAAAAGTATTGTTTTATTCATTACTTAATTATTCTGGAGGATAATAAGATCTTCACTTTGCATGCAATTCAGTGATAGATTTATTGATTACTGCATTTGTTTGAATTGTAATTTACTCAGAAAGTTTATTTATAATTTCATTGGTCCTGAAAAACTGGTAATAATTTCTACTACGATTTTCATAGTAAATTCTTCATGTCATCTGGTTGAAAGGAGAATCTATGAATCAGAGCATCATATCTAATTTTGTTTTTATCATGTTAATTGATTGTATTGCTTTTGGTCAATGTTCTTATTCTTACTGGAGGGTAAAACTTGGTTTTGAGTTAATGGAGGATTATATGGTAAAGTGCCGAATAACAAATATGCAGGAGGAAATTTTGTAACAGAATGTAGTGTTAAATTGTATTCATTTTTTACTTTTTCTAAAGATTGATACAGGGGAATTTTAGAAGGAGAGGAATTAATTTTACATTTAATTTAGTTACAATAGATTGATTCACGATTCATTTTCCATTCGTTTGTGGGTGGTGTGAAAGTTAGTAAATGTTTGATTTGATTTCTAAGAAAATTTTGAATCTAGATGAGGTAAAAGCACAATTTCTATCAGTTGGAATTACATGGCCTTTGAATTTAATTTGTTTTAAAATATTAATATAAGTTTCAGAATTTTCATTTTGATGGAAAGCCCAAACATATCTAGTTCCATGATCATACTATATGAAGATATTTTTTGTAGAATATAATAATTAAAATCCTCCAACAGTATCAACAGAAAGACATTCAAAGGGTTGATCCGGGAGGGGGGGGGAACAGTCTGTAAAAGACCAAATCTCTTTTGCCTTTTCTTTTTATTTAGTTGACAAACGTGATAATGTTTGACAAAAGCTGAAATATCTTGATTATTATGAGGCCGATAATATTGGGGAGTAATTAAGTTTATCATTTTTTGAGTAACTGGATGTCCAAATTGCTCATGAGCATTTTGCAAAACTTTTCTTCTGAGAAAAAAAGGTACAACAATTTTAACTAAATTTTTCTTTTTCAGTACAAGTACATCATCAATTTTTTTATATTTTGAATTATATAAATTATCAAAATTTTGAAAATATTTTATCTCATCTAGTAAATGTACAGTGAGCTGGATATATTAAGTCGTAGGATGCTTTGATAACATGTCAGCTTCAACATTTTTTTAGCTGTCCTTTTAAATATTTGACTTCATAATCAAACTTAATTTTAAAGACCATCTAAATGATCGATCCCTTAAATTTTTTACATTTTTTAGCCAAACAAGAGTAGCATGATCTGTATGAATTATGAATTTTTTCCCATATAAATAATAATAAAATTTATCAAGGGCATCTACTATAGCCAAAAATTCCTATTCAGTTACACAATAATTTTGTTCATATTTTCTTAAAGTCCTAGAATGATATGATGATGGATATAATTCACCAGAACTATCAGTTTTGTTTTAAAACAGCTCCAATGGCTATTTGTGAAGCATCACAAAACACATGAAGAGGTAATTTAGGATCATATAATTTCAAAACAGATTTTGTTATTAATTTAGATTTTAACATTTCCAAAGATATTTGACATAGCTCTGACCATACCTCTTTTTGATCATTTTTAAGAAAACTGTTTAAAGGTTCTCTTATTTTAGCATAAGAATCAGAAATTTATTATAAACATTTACAGATCCAAGAAAACCTTGCAGTTTTACATTTTTGGAGGTTGTGATTTTCTCATGTTTTCAATGTTATGATTATCTAGAGCATGCTTGTCTAACGTGCGGTTCAAAAGCCTTTAAAATGCGGCCCAAATGCAAACTGTGAAAATATTTAAATTTACACATTCAGTTGAAAAAGTCTTTAAAAAGTAATTGTACTAATTTTAAGTTTTTTTCGTTAGCCATGGACGAAAACACTGACGCTTCCGATACAGCACAATTGGCAATTTTTATAAGAAGAATCTATGAACATTATAATATCACGGAAGAGATGGTTGCTTTAGTATCGTTAAAAGACACATCCAAGTCTGTAGATTTAATCGATGAAAAGGCTTTCCTTATCTATGAAAAATTTATCAGCTATCATAACTGATGTTTGGTAAAAATGGGGGACTCATTAAAATGGTTAATAATGAAGTCGTCCCTGTCGGCAATGCGATCTTGATGGCATATCATTATAATATACTTCAGGGCAATTTATGTGGAAAAATTTTAAAAATGGAAAGTGTATTAAGCGTTATTATAAAAACCATTAGCTTTATAAGAGCAAAAGGACTTAATCATAGACAATTTGAAGAGTTTCTTAAGGTAATGAGCACTGAATTTGCAGATGTTATTTATTATACAGAAGTAAGATGGTTCAGTAAGGGGAAAATGCTCAGAAGATTTTACGATTTGAGAACTGAAATAAAAATATTTATGGAAACAAAAGGGAAACCTGTGAATGAATTTGAGGATGAAGATTGGATTTTAGATTTAGCTTTTTTTTGTAGACTTAACAGAACATTTGAATGATTTAAATTTGAAACTTCAAGGAAAAAATCAATTTATTAATATGTTCCAAACAATTACAGCGTTTGAAAGAAAATTGAAATTTTGGCTTAGTCAAATAAAAATAAAAGATTTGTTACATTTCAATACTTTGGCTGCACATAAACTTGAGAGTTGCATAAAATATGCTGCATTAATTTTTGATTTAATTCAAGAGTTTGAAAGTAGATTTCAAAATGTTTGAAAAAAATGAAGAGTTTTTCAACATATTTTCTACCTTATTTTCTCTATAAATAAATTAATTGCCTTCAAATATTCAAATGGAATGCATTTAACTGCAAAGTGACATTCAACTGAAAAAAACATTTAGGAATGTTACTTTACTGGATTTTATAAAGATTAACTACCCCATGATAAATATTCTGTTTTTCACAATCATGCTTTATTAATGTCTTCAGCTTTTGGCAGTACTTATATTCGTGAACAATTATTTTCAAGAAGGAAGCTAACAAAAATCAAAAATAACACAAGGATCACTGACAAACATCTTGAAAATGTAGTAAGAATTGCTACCTCGTTTATTGAACTTGATATCGATTTGCTTGTTCAACAAAAGCAGATTCATCCATCTCATTAATTCGAATTTTTTCCATTTTTATGAAATCCAAACTAAATGAAACGAAACTTTTACAAATTTAAAATAAATACGTACTTATACATATCTAATTAAATTTTTAAAAAATTTTGATAAAAAAGAAGTTAATTTAATTTAATAAAACCACATAGAGTTAATTTTTATTTAAATTTTTTGAAAAAATATTGTATGTGCGGCCCAGCAATTTTTTTTGTTTTTGCAATGTGGCCCTCAAAATGTCATAGTTTAGACACCCATGATCTAGAAAAATGTATCCTCTTCTGACCTCATAACCCAAAAAATAAATATTATCTCTTGTAAAAACACATTTTGAACATTTTAATTTAATATTTTCTACTTGACACATATCAAAAACCTGTTTTAGGGGATCGTAGTGTTCTTCTAAGGGGTTAGAAAAAACCACTATGTCATCAAAATAATGACATGCAAATTTTGAAAATTTATGTTTGTTTAATATTATGAATGGTGCGATTAAATATTGCTGGTGCATTTTTAAAGCCAAAAGGTAAAACTTGGAATTCATATAAGCTTTCAGTGGTCACAAAAGCAAGTTTATGTTTATCTTTCTCATGAAGGGAAATGTGCCAGTACCAAATGCAAGGTCCAGGGTTGAGAAAATTTTAGCATGGGTTAATTTGTCTAATATAGTATCAATTCTCAGTAAGGTTTCAGCAACAGTTTTACTCAGAACATTCACTTTGCGGTAATCAATGCACAACCTACTTTTCCTATTTTCATTCTTTTATAAGCTAAAGTTATAGGGGAGGAATAATTACTGTTAGATTCTTTAATTAATCCTGCATTCAATAAATTCTTTATTTGTTTATTAATTTCCTCTTCATCAGAGGATGATGTTCTGTAAGCTCTTAGAGAGACTGGTAAGTAAGAAGTCATTACAATTCTAGGGGCTCTATTCAAGTTTGACCAATATCATATTTACTTTTAGTTAAAATATGCGAATATTCAGATAAAAGAGACAACATAGAATCAGATAATTCTTTTACAATCAAAGACGGAAAAATGTCCTCTGATGTATTGACTATAATATCCTGAGTGTTCCTTGTTTTTCTTGTTTCTTCTAACACGTGTAAAAATAATTGTTCTTCATTTTTAGTATGCAAATTTGTAATATTTTTCCATTTTGTATTATTCTATTTTTATTACAATCAAAGATTAAATTAAAAAGACTACATTCAGGAAGTCTTAAAATTAGATAAGGAAAATGGTTATTAATAATATATAATCTTATTTTCTGTTTTGTTTATTTCTCCTATTCTTAAATATGTCTCACACATTTGTTTCAATTGGAAATTGCCATGGACTTGATTTACTTTGATTGGACTAGTCTTCTTTCTCCTTAATTGAAGTTTGTTGACAATATCTGTAACAATAAGTAAAAGAGTGGATCCTGTGTCAATAACAACATTAACATTGTCCTGTAAAATGGGTAAATATCCCAAGTTAGCTAGGCTTGGGGCTGTTAAATTATGTGATTTGGTAAAGAGGTGACTGGACACTAATAATTGCCAATGTACTAAATCATGTGCTTCAGTAGAGGTGTTTTGATTTTCCCTAGAATTTTGTTCAGGACTAACAGGGTTTCCTATGCACTACGAACCAGAGATAGACATGGGTACATTATTCAAAAAATTAGGTTGTCTCAAAAAACACGTTTATGACTAATGATATGCATTAAAAATGTCTTGTCTTGTACAAAATTTACAGGGTAAAGGTGGCAGTCCCTGCTGAAAATGAGAATTGAGATTTGGTCTAATGTTAAAAGGAGGACGATGACTAGAGAAACTCTTTGGACTCGGTCTGGAATAATTTTGGAAATTAGGCCTGAAATAGTTTGGTGGTCGAGGTAAAAATGATGTTGATTGCCTGGTCATAAAAGGTACAGGTGGTCTATTGTAATGATTTGGTCTACTTCTAACCATGGGTTCATTGTTTCTGAACCTACTTGATTCAGGAGTAGATTCTTTTATTTTGAAAAGTTTAGTTACCACTATCAGCCATTCTGATGGGGAGTTAGTTGTGTTTATTGTTACTAATTATTTTAAATGGGTAGTCACCCCATCTGTTAAACCTTCTACAATTAAATGAGGTGAAAGCACCAATTTTCTTCCCCAATTTAATTTCTTATGAAAATAATGTGATAAGGTCTCATTCGGCTGAAATTTATGTTGGGAAAAATGAGTGAAACTAATTACACTGGACTCAAGAAATTTTCAGTTAAAACACAACAACGATCATTAAAATTGGTAATATCCAAGCATGAATTAATATATTAAGTTAATTCTGAGCCGTTCAGAAAGTTTGAAATATTTTTAAGTTTCTAGTCTTCATCTCTATGATTTAGATTACATGCTTGATTAAAATGGTTTAACCACAATTCCATTTTCATCCCACTGTCAGGATCAAACGGAATAATAGGAAGTTCATTTTTCATTTTCTAGTTCTGAGAATCACTTGTTCCACCTTTTTTGATCTTAATAACAATAATTAACACTTAAATGACATAATAAATGCATCAACTTTAGAATTATGTACAACATATGATAAGTACTTGTCACAAAACATTCAAAACCATTTAATTAATTTTTAAAACATATTAAATTTTTAATTTCATAAAAACTAAGTATAAAAATTAAACCAATAACAATTTTAATTAAGCATCAAGCAATCTTATTATCACAATTATAAAATTAAATTATTGTAACAATTCTCAAAATATATTTCTATATTTGTAATAATACTTTCATTAATAATTCTCTCATTATCATATTTCTTTTTTGTTAATTTTGCTTACTTTGTATTACAATAGTAAGATTTCAATTTCTATAGTCAATTATTTGAAGAAATGTTATATTAAAGCATTCTTAAATATTAATGCTATATGTGCAGTTTTTATTTTACTATACACATCGAAATAAAATATTTTTCACTTTCATAGAATTAAGTTTTAAACTAGAATGAATTTAAAAGTTAGCATAAGTACAAAATGTAATAATGTTTCTTCAATTATTTGTTAAAAAAAAAAAAAAAAGAAGAAAGATAAATGGAAAACTTAGCTGCAGCACTAGAAATGAAACAACTTGGAACAAATGTATGTTTGCGAGAGTTCCAGTATACACACAGCATTAATTTTGTAGCGAGCTTCAAAGTATGATGATCCGCCAACGTGAGATGGTCCGCCACACAATGAGAGATGGTCGGATGATTGATATTAATCTACGGGAATTGCTGGTTGGTTCTGTTTTGCGACGATTCAGTTGCCCTTCACAGATGTAAAAGTTGTCGCCGATGCATCGCTTTCGGCATTGTAGCGGCCCTTGAATCAGCATCTACCATGGTTGCCAGGAGACGATGACCCCGCTGTGGATTTCTGCTGGCGGTTCAGTTGATTACGGCCTTCAAGCGGGGATCAGTCGGGCAAAGTCCAGGAAAAGAAATACATGGAGAATTGCTCTGCACGATCTCTCTCGCGCGCAAAAATTAAATCTAAATATTTTTTTAACTTAGGTAACAATCCTGTCGACTTATTAATGTGTAAAAACTTTCTATTTAACTAAGCTTTCTATTTAATTTTCTATTTAAACTTTCTATTTAATTTACTATTTAATTAAGTTAATAAAAACAGTCGAAGCCAATTTCCTTTTCAAGTAATTATTTTATTGATGCGGAGAGAGAGACCATTTCCACACGGCAGGAATTACACAACTCCGCCGTTGGATACAGATTATGAGAGCAAGAGTGTAAAAGCAAGGCTTTGAAATACTGTGAATAACCTTAGTGGAACTTTCTTTTATGGACGAAAAATTTCTGTGAGTACAAAAATTCTATTTTATTTTCCTTTGCTGCAAAATGTCATTTCTTTTGAGAGCACGAAAGGTCGACTTAATAACTTTAGCAGAAGAATTAGGACTAACAGTAGAGCAAAATGTTAAAGTTTCCCACTTACTTCAGTTAATTACTAAAGATAATAATTATGACGAAGAATTAACAAAGGATTGTTTGGAAGTAATTAGTAATGAACGGATGGAAAAAAAAGGAAGGAGCAACTTGAAAAAAAGGGAATATGAACTTAAAAAATTAGAACTGGAATCCAAAGCTACAATTTCAGTCGGAAATTATGTACCTTTAACAGTACCTAAACTAAATCTAATGAAGTTAATGCCGCGTTATGATGTTGGTAGTGATATAAGTGTTTACCTTTCATTATTTGAGAGACAGATAACCCGAAGTGATATTCCTAAAGACGATTGGGTAACACATTTATTACCTTTGCTTTCTTTGGATACAGTAAATATTGTAGCACCCAAACCTGATCTGGAAGCCAGCGACTACACTCATGTTAAGAAATTGTTATTGCAACGATTTAAATTGAATCCTGAGCAATTCAGTTTAAAATTTTTTACTCACCAAAAAGATTCATCTGCCTCTTGGCGTGATTTTGCATTTGAACTCCAAAATTATTTTGATGAATGGATAACCGGCCTAAATATTCAAACTTTTGAAGAATTAAAACAACTTTTGATTTCAGACCAGTTAAAGCAAAAAATACCTCCAGACGTAAGCGATCATCTAATAAATGAATAACCTAAAATAACAAATATCGACGTCTTAGTACAAAAATTGGGCGATTATGAAATTGTGCGACGTAATTTCAGAAGAGAAGCAAACAAAAGCGTTCACGATAATGCACACAAAAAAATACCATTTGTTAAAGAATACGGGAAAATGCCGTCTATTGTCCATGCTCCCACTAATGATTTTAAGGCTCCCGTCTACCCGCCATTTTGATTTCATCAGCTTAATGTTAATCCTATGGAATTTCGACTTTAATTCTCACATCTTTATTATTTGATCTATTTGAATGCAATAAAATGCATCTGAAAGAGCAAAAAATAATGAATGCTTCTGTGAAATTACTTTTTTCCTCCGATTTTTAAAAATATTTGAAAATATTCTTTAAAGACCCGAAAACGAATAATTAAAATAAAAATAAAAATATTTTTAAAAATCTTAGGAAAAAAGTAATTCCACAGAAGCATTGATAATTTTTTTCTCTTTCATATGCACTTTATTGCATTCAAGTAGATCAAATAATAAAGATGTGAGAATTAAAGTCAAAATTCCATAGGATTAACATTGCGTCCACGAAATCAAAATGGCGGGTAGACGGGAGCCTTAAGCCAAAAAAATAAGTATTGTGGTAATAAAAAAGAGAAAATAATTCAAAAATAAAGTGTTTCAATTGTAACTCATGGTTTCTTAAATCTGCTGAGTGTAATAATAAGAATGGTGGGTAGTACCTTTACTGAAAAAATAGAAAAATGTGTTGAGATTCAAGGTGTTAAAATCAATGCTTTTTTCGATACTGGCTCCTAATTATCAATGATAAGTTATGAAAGTTATGTAAAAATTAGATCCCCAAAACTATCTTTTAGCAATGTATCTTTAGCTGGAATCGGAGGCGAATGCCTTTCACCATTAGGATTCTTTTATTGACATTAAATTTGATAAATGCTGCATAGCAACAGAAATTTATGTATTTGAAAAATTATGTTATGACGTTATTATTGGATTTGATGTAATTAGCAAATTAAATATTGCTATAAATGAAAACGGAATCGAAATCACGGCGAAAAGAAATACTTTTCATGCCAGTTATGCAACAATTAATTTTAATCGTATTCCCAACCGCAAACCTTCGGCTATTAACATGAAAAACATTACGTCAGCATTCCGACTGGCGCCTGCTGTTGCTTCAGATGCGAACGAAAAAAATGAGGTCAAGGTGAAACCTATAGTTACTATGAATCCAGGCCCAATGTCTGAGTGCGAAATTCTTGAGAGGTGTAAAGTGGCTTATGATAAAAAAAAAAAAAAAAAAAAAAAAAAAAAAAAAAAAAAAA